>OX463781.1:41879468-42026968 GCA_949825025.1 Siphlonurus alternatus
GCAAGATAAGAAAGTTTAAAAAATATAATGTTATTAATCATGTGTAAATTATATAGTGGCTTGACCTATTGCTTCATAATCAGAGTTTTCATCTTATTATTATTATTATTTTTTTTTTTTGTATTGATAAAAGATAAAAGGTTCGTTGTTTCATTTTAACTAAAAAGGTGAATTTAAATCAATGCGATTGCTATGAAGTTGTATCATGTTTCAATCAAATTCGCCGCATTGCAATTACAACGATATCATGCATTAAATTTCGATGCTCTTTTTAATTACCAAAAAAATGGAAGTTACAGCAAATGCGCATTATTTGCATCGCGTGGTGAAAATGATTCATGATGTAAATCCGCCTTTAATCATATTGTATTTTTTTTTTCAGGGTTACACTTAAATATAAAGGTTAGATTTTAAACTTGAAATTATTTTAATTAAAGGTTATTTACAATCTTGTACTGCACCACATGCTATCATTAAATATATTTTTTATGAATCTAAAGGTTTTTTTTAAAGACCTGATTTTATTTTTAACATTTATGTTATCAATATTGATTTATTAGAGTGTATACGTTTTCGGGTATAGATATATATTATAGACGCAATTAAATTTTATTGGTTCATGTTATTTGTGTATAGGCTACTGTACCAATATAACACTTTATGGTTTTATAACATGTTTTCTACGTCTAGCTTTTACGTAGGTTGCTTATATTATAGGTAGGTCTAAGATATATATTGAAAGTATTACGACACCACGATTTTTCTTATTAGAAAATGATTTGAATTTCTACATTTGGACCTTCTCTCATTTTCTTTCATAATTGCTTCGTCTGGAATAATGAGCTATCTCCCTCCAAGGATATTACACTCAAATTGATATGATATTTTCACCGTAAGTGTAAGGTTTCCGACCTTTATATTCGTATTTCATGCAGTAATATTGTAAATTCACACAGGTCAGTACTTCTACTTCAAACTTCTCTATAAAATTTTAAGGTAGAGATAACGCCGATTAGCTGTTCAACGTACTCCCTTTTGATTAACATGTAAATCTTAGCAAATTGACAAAAATTCTGATTTTTTTTTTCAGATGCAGAAAGCCATAAAAAAAATCAAAACAATTTAACAAGCTATTTTTTTTATTAATTTTTTTTAATTGTCAGCATATATAGAGCTTTCCCATGGAGAGACAAACTAAAAACTTAATTATAAAAATCAGCTCGTTAAATTGTTTTAAAGCATTTTCTACGGCCTTTAGGCACTAATATCTGCCTCTCAAAAAATTTTCAGATTTTTTGTGATTTTGCTATAGGTTTACATGTTAATCAAAGGGGAGTACGTCGAACAGCTGATTGACGTTACCTCTACCTTAAAACTGAATTAAAAATAGAATAGCTACAAAAGTCACACCTTAGGCACTTCCAATGGGCTTACGGGGTGTAATTTTTTTACTGGCTCAATCAAAAGAGGAGGTCGAAAAATATCCCTTAGATTTTTTTGCGATTTTTTTTAGCACTGTATCATACCTAAAATGGAGATTAAAAATGTCTCTTGACCTGGAGGCTCCATTCGCAATGCCTATGACGTCATTACATTCTTTGGGTCAACTATATAATGCTTCTAAACAAACACGTTGCTATGGAAACAAATGATAATTTTTAATAAACAAGCAACAATGCAATAATTTTTTACAAGTGTTATATAGTTGAACGAAAGAATGTAATGACGTCATAGGCGTTGCGGGTTGCGGTTGGAGCCTCAAGGTCAAGAGACATTTTTAATCTCCATTTTAGGTATGATGCAGTGCTAAAAAAAAATCGAAAAAAAATCTAAGAGATATTTTTCGACCTCCTCTTTTGATTGAGCCAATAAAAAAATTACACCCCGTAAGCCCATTGTATTACTCTGCTGATGAAAAACCCAGCTCATTGCTGCATACGATTAAAGTATTATGGAGACAGATTCCGAAATTTGAGACCTCGATTAAAAAGTGCTTAGTATTGAAATGATATTGTCACGGAGCGGCTGGTTGCACCACTCCGTGTGTATCTTGAACGGGATCTTCCCGTGGATGGGAACAAGGATGCAGACTCGATGATTTTGTGGATCCACTTTAATTAATTAATATAGTAATACATGCGACCGAGCCCGGCAGGGCCGGCCGCAAGGAGTACAATAATTATAAGTATTTGTATTCTTTCAGAGAACCCAGTGACCAAGTCACGGGGCGGCTTATATAACTCCCAAACGTGAAGTGTCAGCAATACCTGCAGGCCATTGCACTGCCATGCTGATGCGGCGTCTAGACGCATCAGCATTGCGTGCATAACCACAGAGCTGCACTTCCGCGTTACTTAATAAATTACTATTATTTTTAACTAAACCGCCACGTGACAATATGTAGATTTGTTATTAATGAAAATGAATGAAAACTGAGAAGTTATAGAATGGACAACATACATGAACAAAATTTATTGCAGAAATGAATAGATGGTACCAAATTATGATACTCTGAATTTTTTCAGATTTCTTTGAAACCCGGAACTATTTTTAAATAATTATTGAAAGTCCTGTGATTTCAGTTGGCACCCCTGCAGCCTTAATAAAAAGGATAGAGACTGGACGCCTATTGACGCCTCCAGGGGGCGTGGCCGCACTTTCAATAATTATTTAAAAATAGTTCTGGGTCTCAAAAAATCTGAAAGAATTCAGAGTAGCATAATTTGGTACCCTCTATTCATTTCTGCAATAAAAAAATTTCATGTATGTTGTCCATTGCCATGAAGTGAAAAAAAAATATATATATAATATATTATATTCTGTGCTGTATGGTACCAGGGAACAGAGTGTTTCCTGATGGTATATTAAGTTTTCTGTTCCTAAATATTCTTCAACATATATTGCCTAGTTTTTTTCCGATGTCTGCATAATAAGTTGTGATAAATTTGCGAAGTTTTGTCAATTTACAGATATTAAGTTAGAATGTGTTTGAAATGTGTTTTTTTTTCAATTAATTCTTTTGTTAAATTGAATAATGTTTTAAATTTATAAATATAAAAAAAAATCGATCACAATAAACAATAAAGTAAGAAGAAATAAGTAAATAAAAAAAAGTGCACAAAAGTTTAGATTTTCTTCCCTGTATTATATTTCAGCTCCTGGTGTTGAATTTGATTGAAATTGATAGAATTTATTGTCCATAACGTCGCATGTTCACCCCTGACCGCTAGACCACCCGTCTGACAAAGGACATATCACTAGCTTTGTAGCTCGAACAAGTCAATAACAAGACAATAAAAAAAGTCTATCAAAATAAAACTTTTGCACAGTTTTTACTGACGACTTTTTTATTTATTTTTTTTTAGACAGAAGTCTGAAATTAAATGACATTTGAAATTTTTAAAACTTTACATAAAATATCAAATAACATCTGAACTTTTGAAAACTGAACTTAACACTTCTGTTGTAGATTTTTCAATTATTTACGTCAGTTGGATATTTTTTTTATATATGAATTTAAAAGTTATATAGTGTAAAGTACTGTAAAGTATAACAAAGAGAAACTACATTTTTATTCAATTTTATTGGAGTAAAATGGTTTTCTATGTTAAATAAAATTACAATTTATTTTTTATTTACTCTCGTTTTTAAATTTAAAAACAATATAATTTTAATAAGTATGCCATGATAAAAATACAGAACTTATATTAAATTTATTTAACTTTGTAAAAACATATAAATTAATTATTGAATAAAAAGGTTTTATTTTACCTTCAAACTCTTACTGATGATTTATTTATTAAAAACTTGAGTATATTTTTTTAACAAAGTTTTATTATTTTATGCAAACTGCATGTTTGGTAAAATATAAAATAATTTATTAAAGTGAATTCTACTTACAAAAGAGATTATAAGTTCATATATATATGAATGTATAATTTTATACAAGGAAACTTTACAGCCAGGAAAAAGCTATAATACTAAGGAAGCAATCTGGACCACAGTCTCATCTCGCGAGTCTGTTTACTTGATTGCTTTGCATGCAATTTCAGAGAGAGAACTTTTTTTTACCTAGCATCTGATGAATAGACTAGGAAAGAGGAGTTTCTATATACTTGGAAAATTGAAAACTTACAACATCTTTACTGTATGAAATATATATTTTTTTTTAACAATATGTTGTAAATGTGCAATATATTATTCAATATTTTAATATTGAATTGCAGTTTCAATATTATTCATATATATATTGAATATATATTTCATAACATGCCCATGTCTAAAAAAAGTGTTTGTGTATTATATATTCTACTGTATATAATGTACTTTAGCCTAAACATTTTGAATCCCATTTGTCACTAGATTTAGTAAATACTAAAAAAAAAAAAAAAAAAAAATCGAAACTTAATATAATATATATGTGTGCGAACAAAACTCTGCTATATTTTTAATAAAATTATATAAAGTAATTATGTGCATTTTTTAATTGAAATTTAATAAAAAAATTATAGCATTATTGCAAATGTGATTTATAAATAATATTGTTGATACAATATGATATCCTGGTACAGCATGATACATATATTTCGAATATTTATATCTTTTTTTCAGACCCTATGGTTATAATTTATCATCGGGCATAAAATTGTTTCAAGACTTTTATATATATTATATATTTACAATAGCACTAGAAAAGAAAACATGAAAACGAATTGTGTTTCATGCAAATTTTTGTTTAATTTATTTTTATAACATTGTAATATCAAATTTATTACTACATAACTAAAAGTCTAACATCGTGTGCTTAAAAATTAAATAATTTGCATTTAAACACGGCTTATTGATATTTTATATAGTGTACATTAGCATGAAAGTGTTTGATGCAACATTTCAGAGTTTTGGTTTGCGGCGGTTTGTGTCGTGTTCTGCAGTGATGTGGTGGGATAGATCGTTACTTTAGCCAGTGAGCAGCGCGTCTCTCTCTCTCTCTCTCTCTCTCTCTCTCTCTCTCTCTCTCTCTCTCTCTCTCTCTCTCTCTCTCTCTCTCTCTCTCTCTCTCTCTCTCTCTCTCTCTCTCTCTCTCTTTCTCTCTCTACTCTCACATATTGCCTCCAACTATTTTATCTCCCGAGAGAGCGATACTAGAGGACGTTACATCACGTACAAGATGAAGTGAACGATCGAGTAGCACTCTCTATAAGTCCAGTGGACCACCGTGTCTACGTCATATAAAAATTTCTAGCTTTCGTCTAGGCGCGGATCCAGAATCAAAAGGGGGCTGTTTCCATAAGATCAATGTTAGGGGACTTAAAACTCACCATCAATAGGTGGCATACAAATTTTGAAGCGAATCTGTCTTATCAGTTTTGTGAAAATTGAGGTAGAAGTTTAACATTGGCCTTATGGACGAAAACCGGAAATGGAGCTGTTATATGAAAACTGCAAGACTGAATTTGCTCAAACCATAAGCGATTAAGTTTTAGAACATTCTCGGTTTTTTAAAATTTATTTCATTTGATTCGTTTGCAGGGAAATATTCTTTGACTCTACAGCAATAACTGAGATTAATCGTTAATATAAAATATATTATAAAGCATCATTGAAATAATTATTAATAAATGTGCCTGTAGGTTTTATTGCTTGCATCACTCATGTTTTACAAGCTGCATAATTATTGTAATAAGACTGTATATACAAACAAGCCAATAATATATATATATTTTTACTCTAGTTTATAATGGTTTTTATAACATCATTAAATTAAAAACATGCATAAAACATTAAAAGAGTGGGGGGGGGGATTTAAATTCATAATTTTATATTTTCGTATCTTCAAATCCAATTGTTTTTACCTCAGTAACTAAAGTCCGTTGATAAAAAGTAAGAGGTCCTTAATGAGGTTTTCCACAGTTCCCTCAGTCTTACCTCAACAAATTTAATGTTAATACGCGTAACAGGCCGTGCGGCCACCATTCTTTCCCCTACTTATCGTTACACATTTAAAGTGCATCTTTGCAAAAAAAAAAAAAAAAAACAAAAAAACAAAAAAACAAGCATGTCTTAATTCCTTGGGAAAAGTTGACACTTCATTTTACGAGGACTAAATTTTGTCGTGGCAACGTTTTATAAACATTTGGACATTTGGTGCTTCCCTGCGGACGTTTATTTATTGATTTCAAATTCAAAATTTATCAAAATAAAAATGAAACTGTTCACCTCCACTAAGCACGTAGCATTTCCTTATATACAAGTTCAATGTGCTGTCAACTTTTAAACCCTTGAGACTTAAGTGCTTTCTTACCTCCTAAAAGTATTAAAATGTATATACCTTTTTTTCCCTCTACAGTTTGCGAGGAAATATAAGCGCGGTTGTAAAATACAATATTTTCCTGTATTATCCTTTTTAATTATTGTTACATAACATATATTTCATAAAATATAAATATTGATACAATGGGGATATCATAAAGAGTGAAATGTAATGTGTATTTTTCAATAAACTAATAAATTAGTTTTTTTTTATTGTCATGTTGCATGTTCATAGAAAACCTCATAATTTTTGCAATCAATGCAATGCTAATTAATTTTCCAGCTTCCTGTAGTACATCATCATGTTATTTGTTATTTGTTTATGAAAGCTCATTTATGCAATCATTAAAATTATAATGAATTTTATCAAAAAGCAAGTTAATATATATACGAGCCTGTGGTATCAAATATGCAGGTCATCATTAGTAATATTTATTTATATTAGTTTATTTATTGGTTCTGTTTGGTTTTTATCGACTGAATATAAAATTGAAATCAGCTGAGACTCTGTTTAATAAGCTCCTGCTGAAGAATGCATACAGCCCTTGCTTACAAGAAAGAGAGTACCCTAAATTTATCTGGCTGGGTGAAATGATGGTTGATAGAATGGGAAGGGGTAGCGATGACTCCGATGCCCTCTGACACCCATTGACGAGTATTGTGTATATAAAGAGGATAAAGGATTAAAAAATTATAATATATATTACCTATTGTTTTGAGACTTTCACTTCAATGTGCGACGTACCTGTTTATAATTTCATATTGGTGTGTAGCAAGCCTCAATCCTGCTGTTGGTCACGTTGATCTTTACCCACGTGACTTTGGTGGGAGAGTAACTCAGAATGTTCCAAGTGTCGTCAGTCCTTAGCAGTCATTGTGAGGAGACGATCTGCATTCCAAATTTTTAACAACGTAAGATCTTCATGGAAAGAATACCTTAGCATGCCAGCAAAGGAAAAACAGGGTTGTAGGAAAACTCGGAGCCGGAAAACTCGGAGCCGGAAAACTCGGAGCCGCGTCTGCACGCTAGGAAAACTCGGAGCACGGAAAACTCGGAGCCGGAAAACTCGGAGCACGGAAAACTCGGAGCCGGAAAACTCGGAGCACGGAAAACTCGGAGCACGGAAAACTCGGAGCCCCGCTAGGAAAACTCGGAGCGTCGCATTTTTAAACTATGTAGAGCATAAAAATATAAAATATCGTTGCCACTGAGGAACAAAATTAAAGAAGACGTAAATATTATGAGCATAATTCGAGTAATATATTCATAGCTTTTCTCTAAGGCTTATAAATATTATATTAATTAGCTTTTCTCAGGACTTATATTACATTATCTATTTCAGATTAATCTCTATTTCATTCGTAGACTATTAAATAGCTTGCAGTGATACAACATGCGCTTAAAATATTTAGTCGACATACATTTTTTATTTTATGTAATTAAGAAATTATGCAAAATCAAATGCAATTTAATATTTCCCTTGAAACAACAGATAACTTTCTCATTTTTTTTTATATAAAGATGTGCCTTCAGTGTAGGAGTTGCATGTGATTGTAGAATTATTATAATAATATTTTTTTGCTGCCTTAATTTTGGCTTAGAGAACTTTTGTTTATTTTATTTCTTTTATCAATTTTTTATTCAAAATAACCTTACAGTATTTATCTATTTTTATAATGTAAGTTCAATGAAATGCAATTTCACATTATAAATAAATATTGTATATTTCCTTCAATTCATTTAATGTTATCCATATTTGTGATTTACTACCAGATTTTATTATATTTACTTATTTCATTACTTCAATTTTTATTTTGCTATTTTAATCCATACCTATAATAGGTTACCATTTATGAATAATGAAATGTTATAAACTAATATATATGCATAATCAAAAGATTGAAATAAAATTCTATTCTATTGTATGATGTAACATAACTTTTTTATGTAATATTCTATTCTTTACTTAATTTACACTTCTCTAGTTAATAAGCTTTTAATATTGGTATTATTAATTGGAATAATACGGAGCAATTTTTTTTTTTAATTTAGAGTTTATTTTAAATAAATAATATTATTTACAATTATACCATACAAAATTGTAGACTCAAACATCGCATAATTCCAGAAACAATGTTCGTCAAACTGAATGATCTTGAAAAGCAAGCTATACATGGGGGAGGGGAAGGGACTGGAGTGAAATTGTAGTGCAAAAATAATGATCTGAAGAAAGAATGAATCAGAAATATACTCCATGCCTCCATGGATTCAAATTTGTATTTACAATGGGGAATTCTCATACGACATAACTTTTAATTTAATTGCTAAATTATCATAGGTGACTCTTTAACAATAAGTTTGATTTGAGTTTCGGAAATTTTGTCTCAAATTTGGTGGCTCTAGAGAGATTATTAGAAGTAGGGGCAACGAATGCAACCTGCACGCAAGTGTGCAATCTGTGACGTAGAAACTAGGTAGCTAACACGCAGCTACTGCTTGATATACACAGTTTATGAGTCATAGTGTTTTGATGACTTTTCAATTACATAATCAAAATCAGCGCGGTTTTTTACCCTATACTCTCCGTAGTTTTCATCCTTAATATCAATTGACTGTAAAAGCTATAATGAAAAATATCAAACTATTGCAGGAGAAAAACACCTGCTAGCTTGTTTCTACGTCACGTTTTAACGCCAAATTTAAAAGACTTGAAAAGTTGAAAAAAATCCCACATCTTCAATTTTGAAAATAGAAACTTCATATTTTGGGACATTTGCTTTTTTGACATGGACAAGAAACAGGTCCAGGCACAGACCGAGGTTGCAGCCAGGCAGAACAAAGTCTACAAGAACATGCGACAGCGCCTTCACACCCTTGCCCGCAACTTCGACCCCACTGATCTCATCCACTATGTGGAGGGTGTGGCCCACAACATCTCCTACTAGGCACCTAGTATCCTAGTAGGATACTAGGTGCCTAGTATGTATAGCTTGCTTTTCAAGATCATTCAGTTTGACGAACATTGTTTCTGGAATTATGCGATGTTTGAGTCTACAATTTTGTATGGTATAATTGTAAATAATATTATTTATTTAAAATAAACTCTAAATTAAAAAAAAATTGCTCCGTATTATTCCAATTAATAATACCAATATTAAAAGCTTATTAACTAGAGAAGTGTAAATTAAGTAAAGAATAGAATATTACATAAAAAAGTTATGTTACATCATACAATAGAATAGAATTTTATTTCAATCTTTTGATTATGCATATATATTAGTTTATAACATTTCATTATTCATAAATGGTAACCTATTATAGGTATGGATTAAAATAGCAAAATAAAAATTGAAGTAATGAAATAAGTAAATATAATAAAATCTGGTAGTAAATCACAAATATGGATAACATTAAATGAATTGAAGGAAATATACAATATTTATTTATAATGTGAAATTGCATTTCATTGAACTTACATTATAAAAATAGATAAATACTGTAAGGTTATTTTGAATAAAAAATTGATAAAAGAAATAAAATAAACAAAAGTTCTCTAAGCCAAAATTAAGGCAGCAAAAAAATATTATTATAATAATTCTACAATCACATGCAACTCCTACACTGAAGGCACATCTTTATATATAAAAAAAAATGAGAAAGTTATCTGTTGTTTCAAGGGAAATATTAAATTGCATTTGATTTTGCATAATTTCTTAATTACATAAAATAAAAAATGTATGTCGACTAAATATTTTAAGCGCATGTTGTATCACTGCAAGCTATTTAATAGTCTACGAATGAAATAGAGATTAATCTGAAATAGATAATGTAATATAAGTCCTGAGAAAAGCTAATTAATATAATATTTATAAGCCTTAGAGAAAAGCTATGAATATATTACTCGAATTATGCTCATAATATTTACGTCTTCTTTAATTTTGTTCCTCAGTGGCAACGATATTTTATATTTTTATGCTCTACATAGTTTAAAAATGCGACGCTCCGAGTTTTCCTAGCGGGGCTCCGAGTTTTCCGTGCTCCGAGTTTTCCGTGCTCCGAGTTTTCCGGCTCCGAGTTTTCCGTGCTCCGAGTTTTCCGGCTCCGAGTTTTCCGTGCTCCGAGTTTTCCTAGCGTGCAGACGCGGCTCCGAGTTTTCCGGCTCCGAGTTTTCCGGCTCCGAGTTTTCCGCATACCGAAAAACAGTGGCAGTATACTCTTTTTTGGAAATTTACAATTGTTATACAAAAATGACTTAATAAAAAAAAATCTGACTATTTTTTTTGTCAATATCTGTTTTGGAAAGAAATTTTAAGTGTTGGTTTAATTCTGCTGGACTAAGTCCATGTTATTGGAGTAAGTTCTTCAAATTGACTTCTGTAGTATTAATTAAATCCCTAGTCGAAAAATTACTGCTCAACTCGTCCTTAATTTTAAAGGGACAGGGGACAATACATGAATGCATAAAAAGTTTATGTAACATATTTTATGTTAATGCGAAAAATGAGTAAATTTCCGTTTTCGGACCATCCCCCGAATTTATAAAAATTAAATAATTATAGACAGCCGCAGGGCAATTGCACAGGCAACATCGCACTGAGCATCGCTGGGTGGGTGGAGGGGGTAGTGAGTTCCATGGAAAAGAGGCAGCTATGTTGCCTTTCGTGATTGCTGACGTCAGCAATTCACATTTTAGTTACTCGTTGGGCGCTTATCCTGAGGCTCTCGCCACCGTGTGGCATGTATTCATACTCAGTTAGTGAGTAACTTTTAAATAAAAATACTTATTTTTATGGTCCCCTGTCCCTTTAATGTCTAAACCTAATCTTATTATTATCTTTTTACCTAAAAAAAAAAAAAAAAAAAAACATCTTATTTCATTTTTCGTCAAAGTGAGGATGAAATAAAGATAATATTTTTAAAATTTCATGCTCAAAAATAGTAAAGAAGACGTAATCTCTTCTTTTTCTCTCTTATTTCCATAGAAATGATGGAAATTTTAAGAGCAGAGACGTTAAAAATGAATAAAAGATAAAATTTATTTCAATCGGGATCTCTATATGTATATATTAATTAGCACTTGAAATTTAAGCTGATGGCAGTGAAAGATTATACACGAGGATTTGGACTTGATAATAAGGTCAATACTTTGACTTGGAGATGGATATTATTCGTGCAGTTCTTCGTAGAAATCTCTTTCTTGTCTGTTTTGATAAATCAGTGTGATGTTCCGCTGGTATTGAACTCTACAAATTGAGTGTTAAACATATAAATTACAAAATCTGTCCATCAGATAGTAAATCTGCAGCGATGAATTGGATTACGTTAATTAAGGAGATAAGGGGCGTGATTCACGAGGATAGTTATCCAGGTTTCTTAATAACCACGTTTATAGTATCATTGAATTAGGATAATGCTAACCGCGGTTAGTGATAAAGCTGTGGATAAATTTCTGGATAACTCTTTCGTGAATCGGTCCCAAGTTTTCTCAGTTGCAGACTACACTAAATGTATTAATTTACAAAAAAATGTATGCTTTAATATTCCTTTATAGCGTAAAGTTATTAGCACATTAAAATATTCCTTAATATATTAATGATTATGAAATTATTTGAAAAAATAAAAATAAATATTCAGTGTTCTAGGTAATATTTTTTGTTACAGTGTTAAATTATTACTCTTATACTTACATGTAAATAGTTACAAGAAACACGATTTAAATAAATTATGATGTAAGTAATGTTAAATTACTGCTTATTATTTAATCTCCACGATGTTGCAACGTTTTGCGGCGTGCGCAAGAGAGGAAGTTTGCACCAACTTAATTGGCCGACTTACCTGGGAAAATAATTATGTGAGCCAATCTTAAAAGGCGTGGCCACCAACAGAATTTAAAGGGGTACCAAAGTGAATACTTTTTTTACATATTCGGGCAGCTAAGAATTATTCTAACATCCCTGTGGCTCAATATTTTCGTACAATGCCTAGTTATTTTACAATTAATTATTTAGTTTGAAAAGTGAGTTCTATGGCCGTTGATTGATTCAAGCCCGCAGCGGCCGGTGATACGACAAGAAAGGGGCGGGAGGAAGTTCCCATGATTCGCGGGAAATTCTCGTCGTATCAGCGACCGCTGCGGGAGCGCATCGGCTTGAATCAATCAACGGCCATAGAACTCACTTTTCAAGCTAAATAATTAATTTTAAAATAACTAGGCATCGTACGAAAATATTGAGCCACAGGGATATCAGAATAATTCTTAGCTGCCCGAATCTGTAAAAAAAGTATTCACTTTGGTACCCCTTTAAGTGAAATTGAGGAAAATTTAAGCCACATGAGTCTTTCTTTTTAAGGTTAAAGTTTATCGCAATCTTTATAGCGTTAATTCCGTGCAATGTCAGTAAAAATAATGAGTCTACCTTTAATCCTTATTATTTTATATCCTATGATATAAGTTTTGAAAATATTTATTAGAATATGAATGAAATTGAAATTTTAAGGATATTTTTTTTTCTTATAAAAGTTTAAAAATTGTGAAAATCAGTCGTGAAAATAAAGTTATTGACAGGTGATGCTCATCAGCTGACCCATGACATGCGTGTAGAGCGACAATATCCACGTGTTCGTGAGCAGCGAGACGAGGAATGTTTTTAAGGGCTGTCTCACACAGGATCGCATGTTTTCGCAACATATATGATAAAAACATCAAGAATCTATGCGATCAGGTGTATCCGCGCACATAACTTCGTTTCGTATCACATCGTTCTCATTTAGAACCGGTTCTTATTTTTTTTTACCATACGATGCGATCCGAAAATAGTGTGCGACCCCCTTAACTCCACCAAATTTTCTTTCAAAGCTGTTTACGGCGCCGCTGAAAATTGCACTCATCAAAGAGCTTGTGTCTGTTCTGAGGAGATTAAAAAATTTGAGGTTTTTCTTAACTTTTCAAAGAAATGATAATAAAAAAATAATTCAAAGTAAGCAACAAAAGTTCAAACAAACAAAAATATCTGCGTTAATTAATATTGAAAAAAAAAAAAAAAAAAAAAAGCTTGTTTAGTAAATTAGCTGAAATTTTCCCTACTCTATAATTTAGCACAGTGTATGAATAAAATTAGTACTAAACCCTCTTTACTTATATATAATCTGTATATATACATGTAGGAATTGTAGGAACTTTGCAATTAACTGTAATTAAATTTTTGGAAAATATAAATTATATTAAATTTGTACTTAAACAAGAACATACTAAAATATAAACAAAATAAAATATTAAAAAAAAAAAAACATATAGAAATGGAGGGAAACCTGAATAAAGATGTCCATGTTGAAAAAGGTGGTCTAAAATTAACTAATAACCCTAGCATTACCAAGAAATTTTTCTTGTCACACGCCATTCTAAGGGAGAACTCTTAATACACATTATTTAAAACCCTACGTATGTTAAACTTTTTTTAAGTTTTTTTTTCTTACTATTTTTTTGAGGAAATACATTGCTGGTTGCATCGTTAACTAAGGATTACAAGTATAATTTAATTATTTTGTTCACATTTCACTACTCGATTAATTTCCTCCTAAATATTGCACCTTTTCCGTGGGGAAAAAGGGGGGAAAAATACAAGATTACGCCCTACGCCGCTCTTATTGAGCGTAAAATATACATATATAATATAATTTAAAAAAAAAAAAATGTTATCTTTTTCATCCTCACTTTGAACGATGTTTTTTTTAAGGTAAAAATACGTAATAAGATTATATTATTATTTAGACGTATAAAGGATGAGTTAAAGACGTAATTTTTCAACTATAAGGTAGGGTTAAGGTGGATTTTCATGGGTGATTTCCAGCCTGCGACGCGACGCGAATAAAGCGCACTTGTTGTAACATCCATTGGCGGCCATATTTGGCGATTAAAAGAAAAAAAGCATCGTAATTAACGCGATTACCGGCGAATTCGCCGCCGCATAGGATTTCGCAGCTTTTATGTCAAACCGCGCCGCATCGCTGTTGTCGCTCATGAAAATCCATCTTTTACGCAGCATATAAAACCCAATCAATATCTACGCGACAAGACTCAATGCTGATGACTAGAAGAAGTACGAGTGCAAGTTACCTTGTGTGGCGGACGTGTTGTTAAAAGTGAGTGCGACACTCGACATGTGCTGGCATGCATGACAAGTGACGACGAGAAAGTCTCCACCGCGACAGCTGCAAGACCAGACGACGGACGTGATGGTGTGAGCGTCATGCTGATGAGACGACGAGACTCTGGAGGTAGCTTACAGTGTCCGTGCGCAGTGGATTTATAAGGGAGAAGCCGACAGGGAGCGATTCAGAAGTGTTTTTATGAATAGTTCTTTTTTTCCCTGTTAAATCGCTTCTTAAAGAAACACTTCTTAAAATTGTTACTTAACACTTACTGAATGGACTGAATCTCTTCCTCATGAAATTCTAGAGTTAAAATCAGCGATACAGGGCCGCCTCACACAGCACACAGAATCGCATGATTTCGTAACGTACGATAAAAAAAAAAAAAAAAAAAAAGAAACTACGTAAATTCGATCAGGTGTACGTACGCGCGCGCGCACACAGTTTCTTATCGCATCGCAAGCGATCGTACGTTTCTCATTTAAGAAGTTTTAGAACCCATTCTAAATTTTTATTATACGAAATCATTTGATACCATACGATGCGATACTAAGGCAGTGTGCGACATACCATAGGGTTGTCTTATTATCCAGAGTGAGCAACAATTCGTGTTTCATTTACGACCATGGATTTGGCAACGAGAGCTTTAAAATACTGTAGCCTCTACGTGCTATCTATAGCTGAGATGCTTTTATTATTTATGAAACTGGTGACAAAATTGCAATGAAATTTTTTACAACCCTGTTGGGAGTCCTCCCCCCAAAAAAATTGTATCTCGCTTATGGAATTTCTATGTAAATCGAAGTAATAGAAATTTTTATTAAATTTATACTTTTTTTATGGTAAATTGATCTTCTGAACCCATTAATGTTATTTTGAAATGAACCAAAGTATTTCTTATAATGGAAAATTGGGCTCCAACACAATAAAATATTAATATATTTATTATTTTTAAATTGTTATTCATATCAAGTCTGCTCAACGTAATGTTGTATCTATGTTTAATGTTGACTGTTGAATGCAATTTCATTAAAAAAATAATATATATATTTTAACGTTGAATGCATTTTTATGATTCTCGAACTCCTATTTTTTCGCGACTGCCTAAAATAAACTTATATTTTCTAATCCTTTCTAAAGGGAATTCTAGATTAATTCACATTACATTAAAATATTTTATTAATATTAGTGAAATCATAATTTTGGCTTGATTTTGCATGTGAAGGATGCAATTCAAATAAAATCAGTGGAAAAAATCATTATTTTTTAATTAAATCAATATTTGTAAAGTTTATCAGATTCTTTTGGGATTCTAATTTTTTATTTGACTGTGCATGTATTGTAGCTCCTCTATCCAAATGCAACTTTACAAGCAGATTGTCCATTCTTTAATATAGTAACATATAACACGATGATATTAAATGTGGTCATATATAATGTATAAATCTTTAATATCAGTTGTGATCAAATTATATTTGTTCATTTTTTAGTGCCATATTTACAAAAGGTTATGACAATGTCACGAAATATATTGAAACTCCAAGTGTCCTAAATCTATTGATATCTCTATATGAATATTACACATTAATATGTACAGTACATTAAATGAGTCGTATACAATACGAACACTCAATTATTCATGAGCATACATCACGCAAACATTGGTTCATTGAAATTGTTATTATACGCCGTGATGTATTAAATTATAATGAAGCGATTTCTTCATCATATGAAAAGATATCTTATGAATATAGATGACATATTATATTATATATCTTAATTTATAACTATTGTAAAGAGTTTTTTGATCAACAAGTGATTACACTGAAAAAAATAATAAAAAAACTGATGGTCATGAAAATAAATTAACTTTAAGATGTTGTCTGATGGTATATTAAATATTTTTTCAATTCATTTACGAATAAAAATAAAAAAGGTAATAGTTAATGACTTTATTCATGGCATAATTTCTCCAAATACCAAATATATTTTAATAATTAATATAATAAATATTTAGGATACAGCAATATAATGTATAAATGCTATAATTATGCAAAGTACATGAGTTCATATGAGTTTTATGGTTAACAGAAAAAAAAGTCTTATAAAAAAATGTTGTTACCTTCAAATTTTCAAAACTTAACAAAATATTAATTAAAACATCAACAAATTTAGGAATTATAATCCTTACAAGTCACCATTTGAAATAGTAAAACAAATTTACTTTGAATTTGAAATGATCAAATGGCTTGTCATTTTCTCCGTATACTACTCGAGTCTGGAATATGAAGCTAATTTGACAGTATATTAATATAATATATGTTAATTCTGATAGTAAATTATGTAAAATCGATTTGAAATATAATTTCTCCGTGTACTGCTCGAGTCTGGAATATGACACTAATTTATAACGGTGATGTAACTGTGATAATGAGCAACAGCCGCCGCCATGCATGACAATAATCGATTTGTTTTACGAACCCCCTTTTTTTTATCATCTAAAATATTTTTACGATTTCTGATCACGTCCAATATAGAGTATTATTAAAGCTGATAGAAATTTTTATTTCTAATTGGAAAGTCATCAAATAATTTAATGCCTTTTGGCACATTTTTTTTTTAGGTCGTGGTTATTTCATATTAAATTATGCACATTAAGAAATATTCTTTAATAAGTTTCATCATGTTTTACGTTTACTGAATGACTAATTAACAGGTTTTGACAAAATGTTGTAAATTTGTTTGTAGTTTGCTTTTTCAATAAAACATACAAAAGTAAAGAATAGAATGGGTGTTTTCATTTTTGTGGAACTTTGTATAAATTTAAATTTTATTTCGATCGTTAATAGCTTACATCAGTTTTACAGAAAAATAGATTACGTCAATTGCTATACAAAATTACATAACAAGTACTTTATATTACTCAAAAATTTTCATAGAATTTTTAAATAGTCTCAAAACAGTTAAACACAAGGACAATTTACTGGGAAAATTTTTATTCTAGAGTTAAACATGGAAAAAAAAAAGCGATGCTCCTACGTTACAAAATAGTAGTTTAATGTTGTACGAAATTATTTCGTATTATTATTATTTTATTATTTCGCATTAACTAATATGATAATTACCATAATGGTATTTATATCTACATATTTTGGACACAAAATTGCAAGGCGGGTTATTAATTAAGGTATGTGGATTAATTACGATATTATCATCAATTATTTCGTGACAAGACTGTGGAATTTATGTCCTACGGTGACAGTATCAACATTCCTGTCGCATAAAATTAAAACTTGAAATATTTGTGTTAGAGTTTTATTAATTTTAATATCAAATATTTCCCAATCAACGCAAGAACAAAAGTATTATTAATCAACACTTTGCAATTATAGCAACAAATTTGTACCAAATTATATACTCTTTACCACGCGACTTGCATGCCAGGGATTATTTTAAATAGGATATACGAAGTTTTGCTCCTCTATTTTTTTTCAGAATTATTTTTGTCAACTCATTTTAAATAATCGTCGAGTGTTTGGCCACACCCCCTAAAGACATTGAAGTTCAATATTTTTTTTTATTGTGGAGAGACGCTTTCGATATGACCACACTTTCAATACATAATTTTTTGTATCTTATATATAATATATATAAATGATGCAATAAAAAATCGTGTTATAGTTTTATTATATAATGGGCAGCATGAAATTTTACCCCTAATATATATATATATATATATATATATATATATATATATATATATATATATATATATATATATATATATATATATATATATATATATATATATATATATATATAGCTTTATGTCATTGTATAAAATTATGTGCACCTCTAGCATCTGTTGTATTTGCATACTTTGCATGTAAATCAAATCAGGCAAACGAGTAACGTTGCAGCGATTTCTCGTTGTAAAAAGAAAAAAAACCTTTACGCGCCGCGCGGTCTGTACTGTATTATTTATTGTTTTAATTAAATGTGCCATGCGGTACTGCGGTAAAGTATGAAGTATTAATTAATTAGCTTGCAGTTTTAATATATATAGTGTGTACACTTCTAAGTAATGGGAACGTTACACACACTTACAAAAAATAATAATTATGTTGTGACTGGTGACAAATACCTCGCGTCACATTTAATTAGGTTTTTATCGTGTTTGTAAAAAATGTCCTAAGTCATTAAAATACACTTTGTAACGAAGAACCTCACTGACCATACACAAGTCGGTCGACCTGAACATGCACGATGAAGTTAATTAAGGATAAGGTAACACCCCCAATATTAAAAATATTTCCACACATGAAAATTATGAAACATATCTTAAAATGTTCTCCTTTACATCCCCTATCAGTTGCTAAAATATCAGGTATAAAATTCGATCTATAGTTTTCGAGTTATGATTTATGACGTAGAGAACTTTTAAGATAATTATGTTTCATAATTTTCATGTGTGGGAATTTTTCTTAACATTGGGTGAGTTAACTTACCCTTAACAAAATATGACTTCCAGGTTATAAAGGTGACATTACGAGTTTTAACAATTCTAGGATATTTTATAAACTTGAGCCTCTTCATGACTTTTACTAAAAAATTGCAAATCCTGCACTCATGTTTTTGTCAACAAATCAGCTAGCGTATTTTTAAAATATTACGCTGGTGTTAAAATGTGATATGTCCTTGATATTGCATGGCTTAAGTTTATATGCACGGTGTGGGATTCTCGCTGCGACGACCAGAGACCTGTTTAGTTCAACTCCAATGTTTGTTTACAAGCTGGGGGCTGCTGCTTGCACGCTCTCTATCTTTACGGATAGAGAATTCTAAAAGTGTCCAGTCACCACCCAACTATACCACCAGATGCCCTATGAATTGTGTACATAAAAATAGCAAAGTAGTAGATTTTAGACTGGGAAAAATGTCTATAATAGATTTTACACACGCACTGCAAGAAAAAAAAAACTTACAAAATCCAATGATCTGTTACGTAAGAGACAGATTTTTTCTGGAGGTAAAATGAGTTATAGATGCATTTTAAGTTATATTGTATAAAAATTATTGTATGAAATCTTAATAACCACGTAAAAAAATAACAATTTTCAAATTTATTCTTTTAAAACTGCATGCATATTTTCTTTTTTTATTTTAACGATGCATGGTTCTGCGGAGAAAGCACCGCGGTTTGCGTTTTCCGGAATGAACAAAATGATGGGTTTGCCTTTGAAAAGGTTTCTTTTCATCCTTTGTTATTATGAACTTTACGGTCTTTTTGAAAAGACAAACCCTTCATTTGCATCGTTTACTCCGGAAAACGTAATCCGGAGTTTTCTCTGCAGAACCATGTATATGTATATATTTTTTTTTTTGCCTCCAATTAAAGATAATGCACAATCGTTAAACTGAGTATTATTGAAAACATTATAATGCTAATATTTTGGTGTATTAAAATCCCAGCATTCTCAGCAAGACGTTAAATAAAACGAAATAATTACGTATAGCAATTGTTAAGCCGGTATTACACCATACAATTTTGCATACAATTTTTCCTTGCAAGAAAATTTCATCTCCATGCAAACAAATGGAGTTCAAGTTTTCTTGAAAGGAAAAATTGTATAAAATAGTTAGAAAACTTGTATCGTGTAATACCGGCTTAAGAACACAAATTTCACTTCCTTTTACGATTTACTAATCAATTTGCTGTATTTCTAACAGTTTGAAGTCTTTGATCAAATCACACCCGACTTATTCCAATTAAAACAGATTTCAAACTAACGTCTGTGTGTAATCCACCGCCATTATCTAACCGATCGATGGTGCTGCCACCCTCATTGCTTACAGTTATTAACGAACATAAAGCAGTCACGTTGTATATCTTATCAGGTCTCCTTATCAATATTGATGTACTTGTACGCCGATGGAAAGCTAATGAAAGTGGCAATTTCTAAATGTTTATTTTGTAAATGTTTATATTTAATATGGTTTTAATAATGTACACTTGTTGCCTCGGAAAATTTCTCTTTGTATCTTTATTAATCACCATGCCTCGTAAGAATAACACAAGACATGGTGACAAGGCTGCAGGCAGGTGGAAAATTTTCCAAGGTGACGAGTGTATATATGATTTTACAAAACTGTAAAGACTGAGTGTTATAATTAACAAATAGAAACACCTGTTTTCATACGAGTTTTCATGCATTCTATGAGTGGTCAACTCATTTAGGGTTGCTTTTTCTTAACATCCCCCTATTTGAGTTGAAATATTACTTAATTAAATCTTTTTTTGTTCTTTAATTTTATATATTTATTATTTATTTATTATATTTATTCAAAAAACAGACTACAGACTATATGTTCACAGTCTCATTACATCTTAAA
The DNA here is from genome assembly GCA_949825025.1 of Siphlonurus alternatus. Taxonomy (NCBI): domain Eukaryota; kingdom Metazoa; phylum Arthropoda; class Insecta; order Ephemeroptera; family Siphlonuridae; genus Siphlonurus; species Siphlonurus alternatus. The sequence goes on from OX463781.1 coordinate 41,900,320, forward strand.
ATGAGTATAAGAATATATAATTATATAGTAATTAAGGTAACGTAATATGTAATAAAACGTCACTTCAATTGTACGTCTTTCATTGTAATTTTGTTCTAAATTAATTAAATTAAACCTTGATATATAACATCTAATTTAATCTTAAGTAATTATATATAATATTAATAGAAAGCATGTAAATTAACAAAAGATTTAATTTATATTAATAAAATAGATGAAATTAAAGATAATAATAATAGTTGTTTATTGAGTATCAGTACAAAATAAAACACAGTACAACAACTCGATGAGTGACATGAAAAAGGATATCCCATTCAATAAAGTGTCCAGTTACCCACTACTGTAGTAAGATAATACATTACATAGATAAAATTTAATTACGAACATTGTCTTGCAAATTAATTACTAAAATAAAATAAAGCACAACACTTTTCTCATAAATTAATACTTGTACAGATAAAATCAGTATAGCACTTGACCTTTAATGTCTTAACATAATAATATATTTAACTAAATTTGATGACGTCACATCATCACCTGTGACCCGCACTGTAGCGATGACAACAAAAGTGGTTTTTACTGGGCGTCGAGAGCAGCTTGACTTGAGGTCACCGGGACAAATGAGGCATGAAATTGCCCACCCGTAACTGAATCCATTTTCTGCTGGACTACTCGAAACACAATTACCTTCTCCCTTTTTTATATGAAATAAAAATAAGGTTTCTTCGTGTATTTTTTTAGCCTTTAAGTTGCTTGTAAATCTAGGGTAGGAAAAAAATGTGTGTTATTTTTGACAGTTCCATTAAAAAAAGGTCTGAAAAACTGCACCAATTTAACGTTTAAATTTTTGTTCACTCATATTTATTTTTATTTGCAAAAACTTTATTTTGGATAATAAATACTCTGAAAAACTTGCAGTGAAAAGTAATTTTTGTTTACATAATTAAAATTAAGGATGGGATTAATTAATATACTCTAATTTAACGTGTTTTATAATAAAAGAAACAAACAGTTATTTAACAGAAAATTATTCAGCTTTCTCACTAACCGTGGTTAGTACCAACCTAGTTCATTGATCCAATGACACTAAACGTAGTTATTGAAAAAACCTGGATATCGCTTCTCGTGAATTGTGCTCATTATAATATTATGTAATATCAATGGTCACAGAGATATAAGATCAAAGCATAGAACTTCTATAATGCTTTATGATTGTTGAGTAAGTAATTGGTTATTAAAATGGATTATGTTATTATAATACTAGCTACAAAAAAAATCACGTTTTAATATCCCTCCAGCGGTTTTCAAACTTTTTGACTCAAGTCCCAGATAATATTCAATTCAAAGATGATGTCCCATTTTTTCTTCCCCACTGCTTTTCTACTTTCTTACCTTATTAACCATGTAGCCTTGGTTGCCATTATCCGTTTTTTCATGAAGTCACAGACAAAAAATCTCACTGTCCGAAATTTGGGACGCGTCCCATAGTTTGAAAACAGTGAAGTTTACTCAATCTGAGCAAGTTTCCTACCTTTGTCACAAATCATCTGAGATTTTTAAAAAAAGTTTCATCAAAACTATAGAAATAAACAAATCACCTTACTAGTAGAAATGGAGTATTGACCTCATATTTTTTTATTGCAGAAATGGATAGAGGGAGCAAAGTTATGCTACCCTGATTTTTTTCAGATTTTTTAGAGCCCGGGAACTAATTTTAAAAAATTATTGAAAGTTATTTTTGTGACGTCACGAGACGCCGTTCCTTAAGAAAAAGATAGGACTTGACGCCGCGTGACGTCACAAAAAGAACATACAATAATTTTTTAAAAATACTTCCCGGGCTCTAAAAAATCTGAAAAAAATCAGGGTAGCATAACTTTGCACGCTCTATCTATTTCTGCAATAAAAAAATTGAGGATAATACTCCATTATTGCTTAACATTTTTCGATATTAAGTAAATATTTTTGCATGATTGGCAATTGTTTTACATGCAATGAGGAGCAACGAAGCATTGCAAATTTGAATAATGCGATTATGCGATAGCGTGCATGCAGTAAAACTGTGTATAGGGATTCTTCGTGATAAACCGGTAATACGCAGAGTGCAGTCTGCATTATACTGTACACATGCGAAGTCAATAATATAAGAACCTGCTTCATCAGATAAATATATAAACTTATGTTACAGGAAAAAAATACTCTCTGAAAACAAGAAAACTGAAAAAATAAAATTGACAAAGTGATGAAGTTTATTGGTGGAAATATTCATTAATTTTTAATTACTAGTTAACAAACTTAAAATGAAAAATATTTTACAAGCAGCAAACTATACTAAATAGTAAATAGAGAATTTGATTTATGATGTCAGCGAACGAATCAAAATAAGTAAACAATTTAATGCCATATTTTAGAAATAATATACTGCTTAAATTTTAAATGTTTTACTAAAAATTCTCCTAAAATAAATAATTAACATCAACATGGTAGAAGCAGGACTTTGGGAAACCGTTTTTTATAGAAGAAAATAACTAAAATCAAATTCAAAATCAAATATGAACTTAATTTAAAATTAAAAATTTAATTTTGTTCGTTTAATTTAGTAATGAAATATTACTGTAATTCAATATTTTTGAATGCCATAGATAGAAAAATTGTTTTAACAACAAATAATTACAATTGTACGTCATAATGCGGCCAATCTCTTATACTATATGTGTTCAAATACTATAGATATAACGTACAGTACTATAGTACTGTACGTTATATCTAAAATAGATTTTTAATTAAATTGTAAACGGTGTTTTTCAATTAAATATTTTTGCAATAAATTTTTATTAAGGTAAATTTTATATGTGAACTGTTAGATGAAAATAAGTAATAAACCTGCATGCCGCGAACAAAAAAGCAATTTAGATTAAAAATTAAAACCTTAGTAGGGAATTTCTTTATTTATATTGCAATGTTAGCTTTTATACTATATACAGCATATTTTTATTTGTAATTATTTTGCTGTGGTAATAATTAATTAGTTGACCTACATTCTATGTTGTGCAGTGTACATTAATGCAGCAGCTGCTAGAGATTGACTAAATTAACGTGATTGACGTATCATTGATGTGACTCCATTCGAATAAAAATATCCGATCCAACTATATACTTTGGCATGAGCGGATCGGACACTTGTATTCGAATGAAGTGAACGATACCCCTATTCTGTTCGTGGTCGTTTTTCTGCAGTCTATGGAGGCGTGATAAACTTTGACTACTTAAAATTAAAAAGCCTATATTTGCTTAAAGGCTACATAAAGGCGGATTCACATGGCGATTTTCAGCCTGCGACAAGAAGTGAATAATGCGCACTAGCTGTAACATTCATTGGTTGTCATATTTGCCATGGCAAGTAAAAAAAGAGCATCGTAATTTAACGCGATATCCGCCATCGCAATGGCAAATTCGTTCACCGTATAGGATTTCACAGCTTTTACGTCAAAATCACGTCACTTCGCCGTTGTTGCTATGTGGATCCGCCTTGCTATAATTGTTTCGGATTAGCGTTGATCTGACGTCACGAACGTTTTCCTTTGTTCTTCAATACAAAGCTACAGTCACATTTATTTGAAATTCCCTCCGGAAGTAGCCGAAAGTGTGAATTTTGTGGATCTTTTGTTTGTAATTCAGTTTTAAAACTTTGCAAAGGTTTTTATATTATCTGAACTGACCGAAAAGTGAAATTGCAAGGCTGAAATAGAAATACTTAGAAACTATGCATTTCCGGCTACTTCCGGAGGAAATATCATGTAAATTTGACTGTAGGGGAGTGTCGCGTGACGTCAAACCAAAGATAAGCGGAGATGACTATACAAATTTACGTATTTTTTTACTTTGAGTTTGAGCTATAATCAGTGACATTCAAGGTGTCCCGAGTTGTAGGTAACAAGTCAGTGCATACAACGTGCTCTTGTGTAACATCCTGCATGTCATATATATATATATTATATAAAACAACATGCAAATAAAGTAAAAGTGTTAGCGTGTTTGATATAATATATATTAAGGATTAAGATTATTTTATTATTAAATTAATTTTCATTTAAATCAACATGGCTAAAAATAAACATAAATATTTACATTTATAATTAGGCTTATGTTACTGCGTAGTGCGCAAAATGGTATAAATTAAAAGTTTAATAAAAATATTGTTAGTGAAAAAATTTGTTTGCAAAGGTTCAGACAAATTACTTGTTTTGTTGGACTTTTTCCTTCATTTTGTTGCTTAATTAATATAGCGAAACTCTAACAAAACTGTCGCTATTAATTAAGCAACAAAGTGGAGGAAAATTTTTTAACAAACATCATAATACACTATAACAATTCACTATTAGTAACCTTGATGAATGCAGAGACATTATTTGCGTTGTAGCAATTTGGTAAAAGAGCGCATGTTTTTTTTTTAATTATAAGATAATTAAAGTACATAGCAATTATTCAAGCTGTATGAATAAAGCTATTTTATTGAAAAGTATACAAAAAAAATAGACTAGCTTAACAAAAAGTGAAAAAAGAAAAGACAAATTATGTTGAATAAAATTTGTATTTTAAAATATTTTTATACTTTTATTCTTCTTTCCAACTTTTTAAAGTAGTGCATTTAGAGGTAAATCTACATAGTATATATGAAAATCACAACATGTTTAAAAAAGAAAATCCATTTATTATTATTATTTATTCATTGAAAAATAAATAAAATCTAAAACATTCTATTTTGAGTATAAAAATAAAATGAAAAAAAGATGAATGCAAAAAGAAAATAATGTGTTGCACGCAATGTTGTTAGCTAGGAAGATATTTCCTCTGAAGAGAAGCAACTGGTCTCTTTCAACTCTCCCTTGCTTCACCATTAGCGCCTGATAGATCGATAAAACGGCGTGAAAACGGCAGAACCTACCGAGTGGTGCTGCAACCCGCCATACAGACCTGTTGCGTCGGTCGAATAACAATAAGGAGTTTTATTAATTACTTTTTTTTATTACTTTATATTGTTTTTTATGACATTAATATGATGTATTACATTCTTAATGTGTTATATCATTATATTTTTACGAGGGTAGCTATATTAATTGGTTTGTTATTACTAAATTCATCACTAAAAATTTCAAATTATTACTAAAAAAGTAGAGATATAACTTAGGGCGAAAAATTAGTTTTTTTTTTAAATTTAAATAAACGAGTGTTGGTGTCAATACTTAACAAGTAATGACCCTTTTAAACACAATGATAGCCTATTTAGTCTGATAAAAGAGGGATTCATTATACAATTTGATTTATATTATTTATATTTACACCTATAAGCTTCTATGGGAAATCTTAATGTATTCTTTTTATCTTTATGAATATTTATTATATATATATATATATATATATAATATATATATATATATATATATATATATATATATATATATATATATATATATATATATATATACATATATAAACATTAACATAAACAGTAATATAAACAAGTTTGTTTATAATAAAATATCTAAATAGAAATTTCAAGAATGAATCTTCAAAAGGAACTCGATCCCCATTACGTAACATTAAAAAAGTACCCTTAATATACACGGGAATCTAACTGTGTGATAGTTATACGAGTCAAATTTATTCGATAGTAATTAACGTGTCTTTGTTGTATTAAAAAAAAAAAAAATGGAGGTGTGACTGACTGGACTTAAATTTGTTAGTCGTGGATGTTCGGGAGTACTTCGGCTTTTGTTCCACCAATCAGAAGTGTCAACCAATGACAGAAGACGTTACAAATATGATGATAACCACATTAAATGTGCTAGTCACCAATTAAAATCTTCAACTGTGTAGAGTTGCGAACAAACAGTTAACGTTCCGAGTGCTTTGATGTGTAACTCGTCCTTAATTCCATGGACTTCTGCTGCGTTGGCTTGTATCCATAAGTTCTTTTTGACTGCAGTATATCGCAGGCTCAGTGGTATAGAGTATAGTCCACGCTGCCGGCAGTGTTCTTTGATCTCTCTTTCTCTCTCTGGCTTCTGAATTCCTTGTTATATTATGTATATCTATAATGTTAGCTTCTAAAAGCCATTGAAAAGGTCAACTTTTAACTCGTTTTTATCATTATAAAACTAGTTTTTAAGTTTTTAAAATACTTTGTCAACCAGTTTTAAGAAAAATTATTACAAAACATTTTATAAACAAGTTTTTGTTTCTTTTTTACATTTGTATAATGAAAAACGAATTAACATAATTATATAAAACTAGAATTTTTACTTGATAAAACAATTTGTATAATTCTAAATATTTGCGTTTCTCGGTAGAAATGTAGCTATTTTTTTAAATGTCAAGTAAAATAACCATGTAAATATATGTACTATGTAAAAATCTATGTATTATACTGAATAATATAAAAGGAAGTAATTACCGTACAAATAAATAGTATATAAGAATCACGCGCGCCATTCGTTTCCGTGTACCTCTTTTTGTCACGCGTGAAGCACGTGGCGTTTATTTGCCTTCCCCCCCCCCTCTCGTTATATGATGACGTCACATGTGTCCTCGTAATGTTTGAATAAAGAACGGGAGGGAAGGGGGGCTTGAATAAGGAATTAGACGTAAAGAAACGAGTGATGAGACATGAGAAAGAAAGTGCATAGGCAACGTGATAAGAGAGAGATATACAATTAATGTAGAGAGGGAGAGAGGGAGCATAAATTTTACTCTGCGAGTGAGTGATGACACGGTTTTAAGTGGTTTTAGTGGTTGAAGATATATAATTTACACCCTTCAGTGAATTTTACATTTTGAATTATTTAAGGTAATCTACATTCTAAAATTATATTTGCTGAGGGTTAGGTTTCAATATTAATTTAGATTTCGTTTATAAGCTAAATAAAACGATTAAGCCCTTTGGTGGGCTTTGGATGCAACTTTAAGCCAATTTCAAAGAGAAAACACATAATTTTTTGGCACAAAAAAATATGTTTGAATTTCATTTTAAAAGTTGGATAAAAATAAGAGTTATTTGAACATTAAAGTAAATTTGCTCTTGTTTAGTTTTTAACGCGTTTTAAACCAATAAACCATCAAAGATATTACAGTACTCTTTTTAAAATGATGCAACCCTAACAAATGCTTGCTAAATGTTTTAAATAATTTATATTAAACCATAGAATTAAAAGTAACATCAAGTCTATATGGATTAAAAAGTATTTTCGAAGAATTTGTCATAAGAAAAATCTATTCGTAAACAAAAATTAAATCAAGCTCTAAAACTAAATCGAGCAAGAACAAAATAGATTTTGTTGTACGAATTATTAAGAACACATCATATTTGTAATCCTAACTAATTTACAAAAAATATTTCATAACTAATTGGCATATGGACAAATGATGTTGACAATTTGACATCGAAAATTTGACAACGCAGCAAATTTGTAGAATTGCCAACCTATTTTCATTCACATCACCAAATTATTGGGATTATTTTTAGTATTATTTTGGTGCTTCATGAGTGTAAAAAAAAAAAAAAAAAAAATAAAAAAAAATACAAATCGTACTAATGGTGTTTTCATACTTTGCATACATTATAATATTAATGTATTTTTTTAAGTTAAATATTCATAAAATGTTTTATCCAAATGTGTTTTTTTTATACGTAAAACAAAACATTTTAACTTTACAAACAATACGTACACGTCGCAATTAAAAAGCAATTAAAATACTATATAAACATTATTATAACGTCCATGCTAAAATTTTTACTTGTTGTTGTTGAAATAAGTTTGAAATTGCACGCAACGCAATATTAAATTTCTTTCTATATAGTTACCTATTCTAGCAAATAAATTGCATCAAGATTTTAAAAACTCTTGAATTGAAGTAATTTACAATTAGTTTTTGTTTACGGTTTTACGTTTGTGTTTGGATTTGATTCTGAACTATTTCAGAAACACGGAACGTTAATGTTAATCGATGATTAGTAATAACTAATATCCATGTGGTTTGCAAGAAAGCTTTTCATATACATTAATTTATAGTCAGGACAACCTTCACCAAAATTTTTATTGTACATTTTGATACAGGACTTGGAATTGTTTTTTTTTTTATTATTCTAAAGATTTTTTTAACCTTTTAATAAAGGCGGATTCACATGGCAATTTTTATCATGCGACGCGAAGCGAATAATGCGCACTTGCTGTAGTATCGATTGGCGGCCATATTTGGCGATTAAAAAAGAGCAACGTAATTAAACGTGATATTCGCCGCCACAACCGCGAATTCGCTCGCTGTATAGGATTTCAAAGCTTTTGCGTCAAAATCGTATCGCATCGCCGTTGTCGCTATCTGAATCCACCTTAAGTTGAAGGATTACCATGTTTCAAGATTAAGGCGGATTCAGATGGCGACAACGACGATGCGACGCGATTTTATCACACAAGCTGTGAAATCCTATGCGGCGAGCGAATTCGCCAGGATGCAGCAGCGAAATCGCATTAATTGCGATGCTCTTTTTTTTAATCGCCAAATATGGCCGCCAATGGATTTCAGAGCAAGTGCGCATAATTTGCATCGCATGATAAAAATCACCATGTGAATCCGCCTTTACACTCTTAAGGTGGATTCAGATGGCGACAACGGCGATGCGACGCGACTTTGACGTAAAAGCTGCGAAATCCTATGCGGCGGCGAATTCGCCGGTACTCGCGTTAATTACGAAGCTCTTTTTCTTTTAATCTCCCAATATGGCCGCCAATGGATGTTACAGCAATTGCGCATTATTCGCGTCGCGTCGCATGATAAAAATCGCCATGTGAATCCACCTTTAAGGTAAATTTTCATGGGCGGCAACGACGACACGGCGCGATTTAACGTAAAAGCTGGGAAATCGTATGCGGCGGCGAATTCGCCGGAAATCGCGTTAATTACGATGCTCTTTTTCTTTTAATCGCCCAATATGGCCGTCAATGGATGTTACAGCAAGTGCGCCTTATTCGCGTCGAGTCGCAGGCTGGAAATCGCCCATGAAAATTTACCTTTAATCCGCCTTTAAACTCGTAATGTAAAACGTTGTGACGTCATAGTCATGCAAATGTATGCCAAATATTTAACACGTAAGCATGTAGACGTCACAGCGTATATTTCTCCTCAATTTTGAGAGTGTTAATAAGTTTAATTAAAAATTGATAAAACGCAACTTGAGGTTGTCTATCCAAATATGAAATAAATAAATTTCATGACGGTTGTCCATTCAACATTATTATTTAGTATTGTGTTAACCTAGTAACAAATTTGTGTCAAATAAGAAATATATATTTTTTAAAATATAATTGTTTTTCGATATTGTTATGGTTGTAATCTTGCTAAAATCTGACGCATGGTTAAAGACACTCGGGGGAATTCTTGGGGATGACACCAACTCCCACAACGTAAATTAATACGTAAATTACATGCACGCAAGCCAGCGGTGCTCGCTCGTTCCACCCGCGACAAATTACCAACCAAATTTACAGACCTAAACGGTCCGCACATTAGTGTTGAATTTTTAATGTAAATTACCAATCTTGTGTTTTTGCAACTCGTCAATTTACTTTTTATTTATTACATAATAAACCTGTATTACATAATACAATTTTGCATACAAATTTAAATTTTGCATACAAATTTTTTCCTTATAAGAAAATATCATCTTTCTACAAAAAACAAATAAATAATGGAGTTGATGTTTTCTTTAAAGGTAAAATAAAATTATATGCAATAACAGAACTAGAAAATTGTATTGCGTTAGTCCAGCTATACGTAAATGTAATTTCATTATTTTTATTGTGATTTATTCTTCAAATTATAATTACGTAAAATTATTTTCAATGCAAATGCATTGCAATTAAACTTATAAAAAATTATATTATAGCAGTTCTATTTTATTAAATAAAGATTTTATTTCTTATACTAAACTATAAAAGAAGAGTCGAAATACAAAATTAAATCGAATTTTATATATATAAATATATTAATGTTTTATTCATTTTCAATATTCTCCTCTCCCTTCCCCTCTCGGCCCCTCTCCGCTTATGTATAGATTGAAAAACAAAAAAATAAAGGTTTAATCGTGTCTTCTCTCTCTCTTTATTCTTTATTTTAATCAAAATCTTTTATATTGTGTATATACACTATACAAAAGTACGATGATTACGATCGTTAAAGTAACGAGTTGATTTAGCAGGGAAAGTCCAGTCGTTCCACAAGGGACGTTCTTATAAATGCTTATTTAATAGTTAAATATATAGTTTACTGTCAAATTTACATGCCCTGATATTTCCTCCGGAAGTAGCCAACTATTCATATTTCAGCGTTACAATTTTACATATATAAGTCAGTATCTACTTTAAATTAGTTAAGTTCCAAAAGTAAATTGCAAACATAAGAGCTGCACTGGCTACTTCTAGAATGAATATAAAATAAATTTGATTGTATTTGTAGGTTTTATGAAAAGCAAGCTACCTACAGCCAAATTTATATGATATTCCCTCCGGAAGTAGCCGGAAGTGTGAATATTCTGGCCTTCCTATTCATATTATATTTCAGTGTTAAAATTTCCCATAACATAAAGGTCAGTAATTCTACAGAAAACCCCTCTGCAAAAATTTAAAGCTAAATTACAAATAAAAGATGCATAAACTTCATACTTCCGGAGGGAATATTATATTAATTTGACTGTATATATCATATAAGAGGAAGGTCTCTTGATCCTCTGTGTGATGACGTCACAGGCATGACGTAACTGGAACAATCTCCTCCTTCAAAAAGATTACCTTGAAGACATCATGCACGTGCCTTCTTCGATTCACGTCGACTTTCAATCAAAAGCTTCGTTATTATGTTTTCAAAATAAGACAAACTACACCTTTGAGGATAATCCTACTGGTTGCAAAAACCTCTAAATCCAGTTTTTCAATTTTTAGGTAATGGGCAAAAAACTGTAGCAAGCTTATTTCTTAACATATCAACTTGAAATTTTTATTGGGGGTTGATTGGGTCAAAAAAATAAGATTCAGAACAAAAATTTGCCCATTCAACCAAAACCCAAATTTAGGGAAATTTTCAAAAATGGAAGTAGAGGTTTTTGCAACTAACCTTTTGAAAATCTGCCCATATCTGTGTCAACAAATTTTTGAGAATTTTTTTAAAAAAATATTTGGGTTAAGGGAGGTCATTAATGTATAGTCAGATACTTAACTTTTCCATTTTGGAAAAACTTAAAAATTTTGCCCATGAACCCATAAAAATATGAATTTTGAGTTTTGGGCAAACTAGGTATCTAACCATACTGATGTGGCCCCCAGGAGGCTAAATTCATCAACCAAACAATTCTCAAAAAATAATTGGGGTTGTAGAATTTTTTAAAATTTGAAAAAGTGATTTTTAAACGTTCCCGCCGTGGAAGTAGAGGTTTTTGCAACCAACTTTCTGCTTTATAGCCCATTTAGCATGGGAAGAAGAGGTTTTTGCAACCCAATTTTTTTATACCAAATAAAATGTGTTTTAAACTTTTAAAGAATATGTATCAATAATAAAAACATTTTTTAAAATTTGGTCTTTAGAGGTTTTTGCAACCAGTAGACTCGATTATACATATTATATAACGATATAAGGAACAGAACTATATTATAGTAAAGAAAACAAACTTCTTGTAAGATAAAGTTAGTCAAAGGAATATCGTTTTTCCAGATATTTTCTTACAAAAGTTTTAGAAGGAACTTTCGATATTGTTTACTGATTTAAATAGCGAGGTTCATATTGTTGTTTTTCCTGGGATAAGAATTTAACGTATAAAAGCATGGAGAAAATAGACCTATATATTATCCTTGTATAAAAGCTTAATTTATAGAGAAATATTTATTGATTTTTTTTAAAATATGAATTATGATAGCTTATCAAATAAATTGGATACAAATTCTTTATTAATTAAAATAAATAAAATTTTAAATCATTATAATGTTCATGGCAATGTTATTGACAGCTTAAAAATACAATTTCACAATATTGAGATTAGCATAATATCTTTATATGTATATTTTTATCTTTCATCAATCAAAACAATATTTTTCTCTGTCTCTGTCTCTGTCTCTGTCTCTGTCTCTGTCTCTGTCTCTGTCTCTGTCTCTGTCTCTGTCTCTGTCTCTGTCTCTGTCTCTGTCTCTGTCTCTGTCTCTGTCTCTGTCTCTGTCTCTGTCTCTGTCTCTGTCTCTGTCTCTGTCTCTGTCTCTGTCCCTTTCCCCTGTCCCTGTCCCTGTCCCTGTCCCTGTCCCTGTCCCTGTCCCTGTCCCTGTCCCTGTCCCTGTCCCTGTCCCTGTCCCTGTCCCTGTCCCTGTCCCTGTCCCTGTCCCTGTCCCTGTCCCTGTCCCTGTCCCTGTCCCTGTCCCTGTCCCTGTCCCTGTCCCTGTCCCTGTCCCTGTCCCTGTCCCTGTCCCTGTCCCTGTCCCTGTCCTCTCTCTCTCTCTCTCTCTCTCTCTCTCTCTCTCTCTCTCTCTCTGCGTAAAAAATATAAAAATATATCGTGTGGGTTTAAAAAAAAAATTAATTCACGTGAAATCTCTCTCTTTTACTCTCATAAATGTGAGCTTTTGTTTATTATTTTTTTCTTCCAAGAGCCGTTACATCTCAAGCTGCTGGAGCAGGTCACGTGACCTCCAGCTTGAGAAATCTTGACCGCTGTGACGTCAGCAAAGACAGTATAGTTTGTCAAGGGGAGAGGTTCACGAGTGTATAATGGTTCACTTTTAATATTAAATTTTAGGATTTACGACCTAATGAGTATGCAGGTAATCTGTTTGTCATAAATTTAAGATTAAAATGTTACCGCAAAGGTCGTATTGAAAATGAGACAAAATTTATAATAAGTTTGTTGATAATAATAACTCCGGGCTTTGATAAATTGTAAACATGGATGAACATTGAAGTACCATGATAAGTAATTAGCTGGAGGGATATGAGATGGAAAAGTTTATAGTTATACCACAGTAACTTTATATTAAAAAATATACTGTATAATATTTCTAAGAAAAATGTTATTAAAATTAGACATGCAGATATAGGTATTATAAAATATGTAAATTGAAAATTATGACTTTCATTGATATATATTTTTTAGATTGTTATTGTTTTAATGTTTTTTAACTAGCTCCATGATGATTTTCTCTGAAATTGATAAAGAATAATTTAAAATATATAAACCAGTTTCAAAATTCTAATGTTTTTTTTTTTTTTTTTTAAATAGAAAAATAATACAAGAACCTTTATATAGCGTATAGATTTTTCCCTCTATATCCATACAGCTATTATGAATGATGTATTGTATAAAAACTATAAATTTACATGTTGATGATTTTTCTTTGTGAAATTTTTATCGTGAATGTAATTAAAAAAACAACAACATAAGTTTACTTTAAAAAAAAATAATATTGCTAAATGTTTTATACGCTTATAACGTGTTTACGATTTTTTTTTTTTTTTTTTTTTTTTTTTTGTTAATAATTTATATTTAATTTTATGAAAAAACAACATAATATTATAGACGGTTTGTTGTGTTTACACTGTGGGAAGTTTAATGCTGACATTAAATGCTGTACTAACGGTAAACCAGTTTTGTTGATGCAACTTTACTGCTTAGGCAAACATAAAACTATTATGCACAAACTTGACGAGTTATAGTTAAACTCAATCTCCAACTTTATGGTCACAGTACAAAGTTTTACCCAGTATAATAATGAGAAAATTGTTTACATGGGAAGAGTTTTATTTATATCACTTCAAGTTAATAAGGAATAAAAACTATATTTGCACAATTTAATTATTAAATGCAGTGAGCAAATTTCACAATAAACTTTTGCGTTGCTTTTTAAAAAATCGCGTTGTTAAATATCAAGAAGTGTAATGAAAAGCATTTAAAACTGCAGTTTTATATATTTTGTTTTAATTCTTATTAATCTTATTATGTACCTGAATTTCTGTTAAATTCAAATGCATATTTTTTTTGTTATTGAAATGTTTTAGTTTATGTAATCATATAGAAAAATAAGAATTTATGTTGTTTTAATAGGGTCTGATTGAGCTATTAATAAATAGAGGCCACATCTAATTGTACAGTACATTATATTAAAACTTAGACGATCTATGTACAGTCTGTACACCAATTAATGCTACATCCAGCACTTTAACGACAATGGCTAGTTGAAAATTTATTTTGTATTTATTTTCTTTCCTTTTGTAAACGAATTAATCGAAGATTAATTGAAAACTGCAGTTGATATAAGACTGTCCCATGAACCCTAATATTGTATATTATTATACTATATGTACGAATAAGGCAAGAAGTTATAGCTTTGAAATTTTGAGAGTGTCTTAATTATTTCGCATCATTAAGCTGAAACATCAACAGCAAAGACGATAATAATTCTTCAGATTATATAAATTAATAAAGCAATGATGATGTAACATTTTTTTAATTAAACATCAAATTCTATAGAAATGACTTGAAAAAAAAAATAATGCTCTAAGAAATCACAATGTTAAATGTAATCAACTAGAGTCAGGATTGTAAATTAACTCATCTTCTCAAAACCATTGTTATGAGACAAGAATAGAGATGTTATTCAGCAGCAACAAGTACATGTTATTAAGTACGATGTTGCTGAAGGTATAATATACTATTGTAGCTAGCTAATGGAATTGGAATTACCTGGGGAAATCATGCAGACTTTATAATATAACTCATCAACGACCTATCATCAACTATCATTGTATCAAAGTTTGCTGCATATATATATATGCTATAGTATAGTTTATTGCATTTTGTTATATGTATATATGGGATTTGTAATTCATGATTCTTAATGTATTGTTCTTGTTATATTAATTCATACAAATGGAAAAGTCATGTTTTGGAGTAGTATTGTGAATTCTATTTTTAATTGAAATAAAATAGTTAGTCTAATTATTTCTTGTTAAACTCTGCAATGCTTATAAATACATGACTGTTTTCTATACACATGCACTATTAATTCAAATTCAAATATCTTATTAATCTCACATAAAAGACACAACATACAATATAAGATAATTAATAATTTAAACACTCTTATAAAAGCCGTCAATCCTGTATACATTATTATCGAATAAAAACGTTTTTACTCTCTTCTTAAATACACTTAAATTTTCTTCAATTATAAATTTAATTAATTTAAGTTTAATTTTTATCTTGTTTTATATCATTCTTATAGTTCAAAGAATTGCAAAATATTTTCAACAGACTGCAATAAGTCAAAATTATCAGTTTTGCTTAATTACAAAGTTAATTTTTATTAAAAAAGATAAACTCGGTTATCAAAATGCAATCTATAAATTTTCAAAACTTTCAACAAAGACATCAAAATTTCAAGAATTTTGAATCCCATTATATTTAAAACATTTAATTAAACAAACTTCAATAAAGACGAAAATCAGTGCACACTCGTTGATGTTGCAAAATATTTCATTAAATATAATGCAATTAATTATTACTTGGTAATGCTCATCATTCTGTCTAGTCACTTTCAATTTAGTATACTGTGCTAGTAGTTTGCAGATAATTCTCGTTCAAAAGGTAATTAAATAAGTTGCTGGAATTATATATAGCTTCTCTTTTAGAGACTGTAGGTAAATCCATTTTACTGCTGTAGTAGAATTTCTTGGAAGAAGATTAAATAATTTCACATTAACTTGAAGTCTAAAAAACTTCCAGCTTGAGCTCAATAAATAAACTAATTTCAGAAAAGCGTAATGTATATACAGTATATATTTATATATATATATATATATATCATACAAAAGTTCCTGCCACATATTCAAAGTAGTTTTATTTTTAATGGACAACATACATGAAATTTTTTTATTGCAGAAATGAATAGAGGGTACCAAATTATGCTACTCTGAATTTTTTCAGATTTTTTTTGAGACCCAGAACTATTTTTAAATAATTATTGAAAGTGCGGCCACGCCCCCTGCAGGCGTCAATAGGCGTCCAGTCTATACCTTTTTTATTAAGGCTGCAGGGGTGCCAACTGAAATCGCAGGACTTTCAATAATTATTTAAAAATAGTTCTGGGTCTCAAAAAAATCTGAAAAAATTCAGAGTAGCATAATTTGGTACCTTCTATTCATTTCTGCAATAAAATTTTTTCACGTATAATATGTTGTCCATTCTGATGTAAAGTATTTGAAAAAAGTATACATGCAGTATTGAATTAAATGAATTATTTACGAAGAAAAAAAATAATCTATACTTTTTTCTAGAATGCTCATTGAGAAGTTTTTCCACAAGAATGTAATTGATGTGATAATATTGGAAGATGATAAATTTCTCATTACTATAAAGGATATTTGAAGTTTTAATGATGCTTGAATATGTAGGTCGAGAGTACATTATGTTTTTTTTTTTCTACATCGAGTACTAATAAGTCTTCATTCCGTGCTGGTTATTGTTCCCCGGGGATGTACCTCGCGTTGTGCAAAGACTCTTCTCTCACACCTGCAACTCACCTGCAGTAAAAATAGACTCTCATAAGTAACAGAAAAATGTTGCATTGAAGAACTTGAGACGTAGAGTTCCTTAAGAAATAATAAAAAAAACTTAAGGTAGAGATAAAATCGGTCAGCTGTTTTTTAGCTCCATTTGATTAATATGTAAACCTTAGCAAATTCACAAAAATTCTGAAATTTTTTTGAGAGGTAGATATTAGTGCCTAAATGCCATAGAAAAAGTTTCAAAACAATTTTTTACATTAATTTTTTAGTTTGTCTCTCCATGGGAAAGCCCTATGCTGAAAATTAAATAAATTAATAAAAAAAAATCGGCTCGTTAAATTGTTTTGAAATTTTTTCTATGGCTTTTAAGCACTAATATCTTCTGCCTCTCAAAAAATTTTCAGAATTTTTGTGAATTTGCTAAGGTTTACATGTTAATCAAATGGAGCTAAAAAAAAAAAAAAAAAAAAAAAAAAAACAGCTGAGACGTTATCTCTATACCTTAAGTACTAGGGAATTTTTTTCAATAAGTGCGATATTCGTGCGAGATTTGTATTAAAAGTTTTCTGAACGAAGAACAGTAAGTCGATATATAATAAATTCTGTGATAAATTTATTAAGTATTATC
This sequence comes from Siphlonurus alternatus, assembly GCA_949825025.1. Lineage (NCBI taxonomy): Eukaryota > Metazoa > Arthropoda > Insecta > Ephemeroptera > Siphlonuridae > Siphlonurus > Siphlonurus alternatus. The sequence continues at coordinate 41,917,538 of OX463781.1, forward strand.
ATTTAGATGCAGAAACAATTTTGATATAATTTGTACCACAAAGAACTTACATTAGCCTTACTTAGCTCACTATATATATATAATTATTGTGCTGTATTTTATTGTAATAATATTATATGTAACTGTCAGTTCCAACCGATAAGGACTTTCTTTTAGAGCTTTACTTGGACTTTATTTGTATATGGTTTAATGAAAAAAAAAAAAAAAAAAAACACTAATATATAATTTTTTATTTGTTGATCTCAATTGTGTCATCATGCCATGGTACTGCGTTGATTTAGTACGAAAGAATTAAATTTTTGCTAAAAAGTCCATATTAATATTTAACATATTGATTTTGTATACAGTTGAAGAATTCTTAATGAACAATATGTTGTTTCACATTAAAATAAGTTTTGAAATTTCATAAAATAATTCAAGTATAAGATTGATTAATTTTGTTATGATATAAGAGAATATGATGCTGGATTAATTAGAAAATTTCAAAGCCATAAAATTTATATATTCCATAACTGAATATTTAATTTCAGAATGAATAAAAGCCTTACTTTTTTGTGTACTTCTTCTAAGAACATGACGATATCAAAGATTGAGGTGACCTGCACTCGGTTTTGTGATCCTCTAGGTTTGGTCTAAGCCAGAGCATTGTACGGAGCTAAGAAGAAGCTTATTATTCAACAGGCGTTCTTTGTTGTGGCATTACTAACCATATAACTTATATGCTCTTATGGTCTATTTTTGTATCATTTAACATTAATACTATTGAGAAACAGTAATCTATGCTTTAATAACTCACAATGAAATCTTCGTAGCATATGAAATACACACAAAAAACAATTTACAATAGGATTATAGTAAACAAAACAATATGAAATAAATGAAATAATAAACAAAAGGTCTCAAAAATTACAATTTATAGTATTTATAATTTATAATGAATTTTGAAATTTGAACATTATATAATGAATAAGTACGATACTAAACTTAACGAAATAATTTAAACCATTTTTTGCATTCACATTTTGTATATAAACAAAATTATGTTAATTAAATAACAATAAAGAAAGGTACAATATGTAATACACGTCATGTAAAGTTTGCTGATGGTTATTTATTATATAAAATATCAACAAACAAGAAAAATAGAATTTTTTAGAACTCCAAGAATATCAATACCTCATAGCGCAAAACAATGAAATTGTAAATTAAAGCACGTATAAACACGTACACATAATGTATTCTTTTTTATTTATTTTGTAACATCATCAGTTTGAAACGGAAAAATACACTCATTGTTTAAAAAAAATTATAGCTTCAAATCGTCCGTAAAGCAAATCTTATTTCGTATTTTTACTTAAAAAATACACATTATTTAATCTTCGCTTAAAGTGAGGATGAAATGGAGACAATATTTTTAAAATTTGGAAGACGGAATCTTGTATCCACCCCCCACCCCCAACCTCGGAAATGTTGTAAAGCAATTAAAATATTAAATAATATTTCAACTCGGGCATTTTCAATTAATAGAAGGGATGAAAAGCTGACGTGCAGGTCAAAAGGTTAAACGTGACAAAGGATGCAGCACGCGTTGGTGCGTGATGGGGTAAATTCCATACTTGCAATGCCAAGTATTTTCCCCTTATATCTCTGATGGAGCAAATATGACGTCGTTTCACTGCAGAGAAATATGGTGCTGTAATTTAAATTGCTTATGTCGTATTGGTTGTAGTAGATCAATAAATATATTTTGAAAATATTAAACGAAGCGCAGAAAAGTCAAGTGGTGGTGGTTAGTCTAGCGCCACAGTACAGGAAAGATAGTAGCCAAACTCCTATACCTGCGCTACGGGGGAGCTGAAGTCAATTTTTGACACTTTTTGAATATTGGGTTAAGAGCTTACTTTTTTTTTTGTAAAAAATACTAGATTTTTTTTCTAATATTTTAGTGAAAGTTCCACTGTGCTAGCTTTAATAATTTCCGAGTTAGAGCAGATTATAGTTGATTCTCCTATAATACCATAACATTGCAGGATGCCCCATTTGGTCGTGCCCCTTTCCTATGATTTTAACATTGCGGCGGACAAACATGCCGTTGACGTGACCAGTTTTCGACTTCGATTCTATAACATACGACTTTCTCTACTATCTTCTCTGTACTGTGTCTAGCGCGGCTAGAAGTTGGATGGGTGACCATTTTCAACAAAAAACACGTTTTCCACCTAAGGGGTAAATGGTTGCATTTTTCCACTATGTGGTTCTCCTGGCTTTGGACCATTGCACTTCTGGTTCATTGACAAAAGCTTTAGCATCCATTCTGGCTGAGGTTTCCACGTTTCCCTCAGTCGCAGGCAAATGCCGGGTTGGATTGCAAGGTCGTGGCCGTCCCTGTTCCAGATGAGCTCACGAAACATTTAAGTTAGAGTTCCGGAAGCTCCGGAGTTTCAAACTTAGTGAGTAATTAGTACATAGAAGTACCCAATTGTAGTTAGTTAAAAAAAAGTTGAATATGAGTTATAGTGTATGGCAGATTAAAAAAAAATAAACCAGGCTTAATTGAAAGTATATTATGTATTATATTATTATTACACCTTTACGCAGAGATTGAACGAGGGACAACTTTTTGAGTAACAGCAAAGAGAGAGAGAGAGAGAAGAGAGAGAGAGAGAGAGAGAGAGAGAGAGAGAGAGAGAGAGAGAGAGAGAGAGAGAGAGAGAGAGAGAGAGAGAGAGAGAGAGAGAGAGAGAGAACAGAATTTTATTATAGATCATGCCAATATATTTATATTATATTATATATAAAATATTAAATGTGAACATATAAAAAAAAGTACATTTTATAAAAAAAGTACATGTTAAAATGATTAAAGTGTATTGTAGCATGTAATTGTCAATAACCACTTTTGCCGTTGAAAGTCGCCATTAGTGGTTAATATCTTGTTAAGTTGTTGCTCATTAGAGCGTGATGCAAAACTCTGTTATAATAAATATAATTTTATTATTATTATGATCTCGATGATGCTGTTTGATGTGGAAAAGTTTTCTGTACCTTGCAACAAGTTGCTCGTTTATACCAGAGAGACAGTTATAGTTATATAAGAGGTTTTATATATACAATATAAATTCTGCTCTACAGGTATATCATATCCAGGTCAATCCGATTATAAAGTTTTACTTTGATATTAAAAATAGAAAAGAAATATAAAAAAGTATATTTTATACTTAATAAAAATGTCAAGTATTATAAATTTAACTGTATTTAAATTTTAATTAATATAATACAGTATTTTAATTTTTTAAACCCCACTTGATTTTTATTACTGATGGAAGTTCAATATCTCAGGGTATCTAATTAAAGGGTAAACCCCGAGACATAATCCACATAATAAACCTTGCGATTGCTATAATACGCGTCTTATTATATTATAATAACCTACAGTATTGTATATTTCAAAGCAACATATAAATATTATAATAAACGTTGGTTTCCCTGCACTTTTAATTATAAGTCCTTTAACTTAATTTGTATAATAATAAGTTAAGTGAAATCTGTACATAATTAACCCAAATTTGTTTGTTTACACAAAAAATTGAAATATTTAATGTTGCTCTACGATAGAAAAAATTATATAATAAGATTTTGGAGATGTGTAAACATGCACTATAACCATATCGTCATTAAATGTCATGCAATGATTTTGTTTTTCTACAAAATTTGAATATATATTGCTGAAGAAAATAACAATGATTGCTGTTAAATTATAATTTTACGAGATGTTATAGAGCTCCACATTGGTGTATTGTCGTTTGTCAGGGCAAGAGAAAAATTAACATATATAGAATGTATGAAGGTTTCTATCTCACCGCTTGTTGAAACCCCCCCCCCCCCTTTTTTTCGCCACACTGTAGAGTTTTGGATCTAAAACTGGTACTTTTGTTTGGTGAGGAAATCGCGACCTTATTCTGACCTTCATTTTATATTGTTTCAGATCGGTGGCGAACGGTGGTACTCCAAAGTTTGTTCCCCTCCAGTTGCTGTGGAGCATGAGCGCGTGGTGAGGTTTTCCCTCGCCCCCGCCAGTACCTCAAACATCAGTACGCCCTCCCCAAAGGACGACAACGTCCCCTCAACCCCTCCCCCAAGTCCAACATCTGTAAGTCCTCACTGTCCTCAAGTTATAGAGGCCGTCACCATCCCCCCCGGGTGTTTGAGTGCACGCGAGTGCGTACGCGCGCTCGCTAGTGCGTGTGCGTGGTGCGGCGATGCGGTGGGTGGTGGGGTGAGGCTGGCAATGGGGTGTACACCCAGCGTGCCACACAGACCCCCACACGCTCCTGGGGACACCTGTCACCGTGCACCTTCACCTGATGATGTTGATGATGATGATGCACTGGGAATTCTACGTAACCATCAACATGCGCTTTCACGAAATGACCGGGATAGTGATGGTGAGTACCAACAACAAAAATAACTATAATTTATTGTCTCAAAGTAACATTGCAGACAACAAAACTTGTCACCCAGGGGGGGCGGTGCCCTATCCCGCAATGTTAAATTTGGGGTGGGAGGGGGGGGGCGACGGGTAGGGGGTAGTAACTCAATGTATTTTGGGATTTTTTTGGGACGGGGGGAGGGAGAGCGACCCCCCCCCCCGCACCTTGGATTCGCACCTGCTTATCACAAGACGGGCTTCTCTAATAAATAGTCCCATAATTTTGATTGCTTGTATTAGCAGAAATTTTGTTGAATATATAGAGATTATGAAAATCACGATGCTATATAGAGTTCCATGCAATAAAAAGTGTCAATCAATTGGTAAAATATGGACAAACTTCGCGCGGATCATATACTTATTAAAGTTTATAAAATTGATTTATGAATACGTACATGAAAAAGTAAACATCAACTTTTTTTCTTCTTCTTGAATGATTTGAATGGTGGTCCGTCTACTTTATTTATTCTTATGTAGTTATCGTTGATATGGTATAGAAAAGTCCCTTGAAAGGAGAAGTTTGCAGGACCCGAGGCTAATGTTTACTGGTGGACATTGATGTCGTATCCTTTGAATATTAAAAAAGTTTTACCTCAAAACCCAAGTTTGACGTACTTTGAAGTTGAGATTTTTATAAAGATTTATTTTCATATCTCTTTATAAAATCTCAAATTTATCGTATATAACCTCAACACAAATTTTAAAGAATTTAACAACTGTTTTCCGTACCTTTTAATATTAAATTTCTGCGGTAAACATTAATTTAAATCTCTTCCTTACATTTTTAATCACATCCAATCAGAATTTGTTATTCCATAAAGTTTCTTTACTCTCTATTATATATATTATATATATATATATATTTTTATAATCCCTCCTGAAATATATGTATTAATATATAGAAAAATGTAGTGTACTGATGTAAATATATAACTTTTTCTCTTTTATATATTAAAGTTGTTCAAATTATATATAAAAAATATAATAATTATATGTCTTTTTAAATAATTGTATAAAAATTGAAGCAAATATTCAAATTTGATATAATTATATGTAAATTGAAGATGTGATATAATATTACATATTTATAAAAAAACGGTGTCATTAGCTGGTAGTTATATAATTAAATGTTAACATTACAATAGACAGTAGTGGTTGCATTTTTTATTTCATAATGGGGAATTCTCCTACATTTATTTTAATTTTTTTTCAGATGCTCTATACCTTGAAATTAAATGTCCCAAAACAAAAAAGTTTCAATCTTCAAAATTGGAGATAAGGGAATTTTTTAAAAATCTTCCTTCATTTGAATTTAGCGCCAAAACGTGACGTAGAAACTGCCTAGCAGGTGAAATTTTCCTGCAATAAATTTATATTTTCGATTATCACTCTTAAAATAAACTAATATTAGAGACAAAACTACTGATATTAGGGTAGAAAAACCCACTGATTTCGATCGTGTTAATAAAATTTATAGCCAATCAGCGCAATCACTCCTTGACGCTCAAATTATGATATCAAGCAGTTGTTGTGTGTTAACTAGAGAGTTTCTACGTCACAATTTTCAGGTTTGCGCGCGGGTTGCATACTTTGCCCCTATTCTAATAATCCCTTCAGAGTCCCCAAATTTGAGTTTAAAAAGTTGAAACTTAAGTCAAACTTATTGTTAATATGTACCCTATCATAATGTAGTAGTTAAATTAAAATTTGAGTTGTAAGAGAATTCCCCATTAGAAAATATACTAAAATTTCTGAAAATTTTCAGATTTTTTGGATTGCGGGAACCAATTAAAAAAAAATAATAATAAAATTTTTGAATTACGGTGGTACTACCTAATGGGACACCCGTGATGTCATTTTCTCGCGCTCTGATTGGCTATTGATGACGTCACGGTTGTCCGATTAGGTAGTACCACCCTAATTCAAATATATAATTTTAAATATTTTTGTAAAAATTAGTTCCTGCACTCCAAAAAATCTTGAAAAATTCGGAAAAGCATAATTTTATGAATATTTTGAAATTATTTTCTAGTTATGAAATAAAAAAATGCAACCGTTATTGTCTATTGATGCAGAAATTCAATATTCATTTTTCTCTGAACAACATACATATAGAATGCAACAGACATGTAAATTAGTTTCAGTTTGTATCACTCTTAACATGAGTTGCATAACATCGCTAATTAGCAAGCTGTTGAACGGAATGTACGAGTACACAAAATCAATATTTGACCTGCTGTAGCGTACGCGTTTAGTTACTGACTGTAGAGTTTCTATTTATGTCAAATCGTCTCGCTGTTTTCTATTGATTATGGTACCCATCTGTCTCGTTTATACCTATCTGGATTTAATAACATTGCATGTAAGCACCAGTGTAGTTTCAATAATTAATTAATTCATATTAACTCTGCTTTAAAATTAATTATGTATAGGTCTATATATTATGGTTGAATTAATTAACTCAAATGTTATCTTTTGAGACAAAGTATGACGGTTTGGATCGCTTAGAAAATTATATATATATATATATATGTGTGTGTGTGTGTGTGTGTGTGTAGTAATTTATTATTTCATAATTGTCTCTTCTATGAATAATTATAAAGAGAAACTTTGACGTGAATTTATGAAGCAATAATTTTATTTGTCCATGCATAGTCATTATTAAAATTTGAGAAAAATATTTTGAATGAAAATTCCTGTTATTTGCTTTATTTCTTTCAAACGAAAACTCAAAAAGAATTTTTATAATTTAAACAAATTCACAATAATTTTTTCAATTAAAAATATTTATTCATGCAGCGTAAGTTTTAAGAATCTCCTTTTAATATAATCAGTGTATAAATATAACACAAGAGAACACATGTGTAACAAACATGACACAATATAGAGTAACGTCACGAGATTGTTGGGTTGCCTGCTTACAGGATAACGGTCTTACGGTTACCTCCCCTCCCTTCCCCTACCGAAGAGCAAGAGTACTCGTAAAATCATTGGAAAATTGGAAAAAAAATATTACTTTGTTGACACTTATGATTATTTAAGGATACAAAAATGTAACTGGTGTATTCTTTATAAACTAGCAGATGATATGAATACGTACGATATAAATGTAATAATTGCCATCTATAATTTTTATGTAATTTTTGTCTACATTTTCTATTTTTTTTTTTCAATGCTTTTACGAATACTCTTGCTCTTCGGTAGGGGAAGTGAGGGGAGGTAAACATCAGGCCGTTATCCTGATGTAAGCAGGCAACCCAACAATCTCGTGGCGCTACTCTATAGAACATTACCAAGTTGTACCTCTGAATCGTCAGATTTAATTAAAGTTACTTGATACATGACGACAGCTTCAAAGTTACCTGAGACGAATATTCTGTTAAGATGACTACCTCTAATTTTGCACTCGAGGCAACAACTTGTCAGATTTCTTGCCACGCTTGAATTTGAGAAGTTCGTAAGTTCAATCAAGCTCCCTTACACCCCTTCTCCTTTGTTTGTTTGGAAAATCTAATCCAGTAGACAAACACTAACTTAGTTTATATCATGACGATGGTGGAATAAAAATCGATACAAAAGTTTTTCATAAAATTATATTATAAATTAAGACAAACAAGGATTATAACTTTTATGTATTTATAATTGTTTTTAATGTAAGCATTTTGCAAACAAAAATAGAACTTATATTTACTTTACAGAACTCTTATACTTGGACTTTTGATTAAATATACAGATTCTCCGTGTATTTGATGTACAGCCATCGCCTCGGAAAATTTCTCTTTGCGGCCTTTTTAATCACCATGGCCCGAAAAAGATAACACACAGGGCATGGGGATTAACAAAGCTGCAAATGGTAAATTTTCCAAGGCGACGAGTACTTGTGAGTATTATGAGTACCTTTCGAACTAGGACGGCCTAAATGTTTTAGCAATACAATAATTTGCCTGGTTGTGACTCAGGGAACAATGGAAACGTTGAACAAAATGGTCCGTAATTGTTATTTATTATGTACAATAATATACCCTATGAGCTTGGAACTTGAGGCGGGGTAATGTGAGTATAAAAGAGGGAAAGAATTGTGGATTTCTTTAGCTCCCTCAATGTCTACCTGCATGGTGCCAAACTCACAACCATCACAACCCAGAATATTGATCACACGTGTGACGCTTCGTAAACCTGCAATAGTCATTGTTTTTAATATTGCTGATTCAAACGTACAGGCTAATTTGTGTCCACGTCTTTGTATTTCCTGTGTGCTCGATATACCTCACCACCTCTTACCTCAAGGACAAGTAAGGGAGTGGTTTAATTCTTGGGGTAAGAACCAAAGAGTGTTGCCGACTTATATACAATGATCACCAGTGTACATCAGCGCATTTTCAGATTAACTTTCCTAAAAGTGATATTTTCAGTTGCAAATATTTTCGTTGATTTTATGACAATCCTATATTATCACTGACATTTCTACTCACAAGAACGTGGCACCGTCAACATGTTTTATTATTTTGTCAGATATGAGAGGACTCAAGCATTGGTTTGTAAATTTTAGAAAGAGACTTTATTTAATATTTCAAAATCAAATCGATTTTAAATTTATAATTATAATATACTGTGACATCATTAGAGTGTAGGGGCAAACATTTTGTATAAAAGCGGATTCACATGGTGATTTGCAGCCTGCGACGCGAAGTGAATAATGCGCACTTGCTGTAACATCCATTGGTGGCCATATTTGGTGATTAAAAAAAAGAGCATCGTAATTTAACGTGATATTCTTCACCGCAATGGTAAATTCCCTTCCGCATAGGATTTCACAACTTGTATGACAAAATCGCGTCGCATCGCCGTTGTAGCCATGTGAATCCGCCTTAACTCTGACGTCATAGTCATAGCGTGTTTCACCTCAACATTTATAATGAAATATATATATATAAAAAAAACATGCAATCTCAATTAAGTCTCAAGTTCTTCTATGTTTCATATTTTGCAAATTTCAATAAAACAACAAGGGATTTTCAATTTGATAAAATTATATATTAACAGTATTCCATACCAATATAATAATAATAATGCATGTAAATGACTTTCAAAAATATGGTTTTATATTTAAAATATTACTAATAATTATTTATAAAATTGCTAAATCAATAAATTTATGTTTCAATATTTAATAGGTTAAACTATAACCAACAAATTACATATGAAAATACACCCCGAGGATATGAAGCAATTATCTGTACGCAATTCTCAATAAAGCCCAAGCATATCGTCACTTATATACTTGATCTTGGGTGGTTCTTAATACTTTTAATTCATATTAACTTAATAATACACTTACGCACTGTATCAACTTGAAACAATGCTCTCGGCCTGGGGCTATACTTGACCCACTGAATCTGAAGGTGTGTGCTCGCCTTTTTATACTTTCTAATCATTAATAAGCTTTGACTTTATTTATTATCAACAGCTAAAATTTCTTGTTTTTTAAATTAATTTTTATACGAAATATATATGTTTGTTTTTTAACTGGGAAATGTCCAAAGTATTTTTTAATAAAATCCAAATAAAATTGTTAGGAGCCTATATCGAATAATAAGAAGAACACTACAACTACCTTTGGTTTGTTATATATTTTTTTTTGTACTTTTACTCGATTAAATGACGTATTTTTATTTGAGAATCCAATAATATAGTATATAATTATATATACATTGAATTTAATAGTATACATTCCTAATCTATTTATATATAATTATGTATTTTACGATACAAATTTACTAATCTTGTCAACTTCAAGGTATAATTTATGTCCCAAATAACATGATACACGTTTTTACTTCAAATAAAGAAATATTGGTGTTTAACTTTTAAAAATTAATATTGTGTCGAACAAATTGGAATTTTGGAACAAATTGCTTTAAATTAAAGCAAAAAAATTTATCTTTTATTATTTCTGGAGTCAATTTGTAAAAAAAAAAAGCAAGACATGAATTATGGGATAATCATTCCACATTGAAATGGTCATTAATATTATTGTAGGTTGTTGCATATTTAATTAACAGTTTTCATAAAGTTGTTAGGAAAATTTGACCGAAGGCTATGAAATGAAACGATTTCACTTTTAGTCAAACATATGTTATGATCCATTGATTTGTTTTTGCCAATTTATTAAATTATTTGTGTCATATACTTAGAATATACTAATGATCAATTAATTGAGATATTTTATTGAGAAATTAAGTTTTTATAGCATTGTGTCTTAAAATAAAAAATTTTAAGTACAAGGCAGGACGCGAATTGTCAAGTATATATCAGAAGAAAAGACAATTAAAATGTCTAATAACTAATAAGTATTTTCTTGTCTTAGAACATATTATCTCGTGTTCTCAAATGTAAAATATAATATTTAAAAAAATAACTTATCATGCCTTTTCCCAAGTTGTAAATTCTCACTGCAAATCTTCGACTATGATCACATAAAAGTACAAGTATCAAAGCAACTTCATATTCTGATTTGACTTTAATGAAATAACGTAAATGTTGACATTTATAGTAATAATTTGGAACTTAAAGCAATGTAGCTCTTGTAATATATGACGTCACATCCTGTCATCTAAGTGATTTCAAGAGGGGTCGCACACTGCTTTCGTATTGCATCGTGTGATCAAAATTTTAAACTGGTTTTAAATGAGAAAAGTATACGATCGAATGCAATACGAAGCTGTGTACACCTGATCGCATAGGTTCTTAATTTTTTTTTATCATGCACTGCGAAATCATGCTGTGTGAGACAGCCTTATAAGGATAAGAATAAAAAAAATTCAATATTTTACTCATGTCAAATAAATTATTCAAATTTTCATTTCCTTTTATTTTTTCCTGCTGTTATTTAAAATGGTAGTATATTACTCTGATGTAAGATTCAAATTCAAATTCAAATTTTTATTTATTTAGCAACAGTTACAGAACCAAGGCACTAAATACAATAAGATAGTACTGAAATTACTGAATACGTTGCTCATAGACATGAGGCATGCAGGCAGTATATCGTCCCTCGTCCGGAATATAATAATGAGCTATATGTACCGATTTACAGCTCATAATGAGATATTAGAATGTGAAAATTTCAGTCATGGCTTAATCGAAAGAAGGGATAAAAATATGGTACTGTGAATTTTTCCAAATTTTTCTGAGACCGGAAACTATTTTTAAAAAATTATTGAAATTCTATTTTGATGACGTCACGGGCGGCACTCCTTAAGAAAAGGGATAGGGCAGTGCCGCCCGTGACGTCATAAAATATACACATTCAATATTTTTTTAAAAATAGTTCCCGGTCTCAGAAAAATCTGAAAAAAAATCACAGTACCAAATTTTTACCCCTTCTTTCGATTAAGCCACTAAAATTTTCACATTCTAATATCTAATTGCGGCAATTGTGCTCACCTGAAAAAGCAAACAGTTTATTAATGCAACAACATCGTGGCAAATAGATAGCTCATTATTCCGGACGAGGAATGATATGTAGAAACACATTACATCAGTAGAATATTATGTAATATTCATGTAACTTAAAAAGTTGTAAAATTTGACCTTATATAAAGCACCAAGAGATGGCATTGAAAACATCATGGATAGAATCAGTATAACTCAACTACACGTGTACTTTAGTCAACAGCAGCAACGCTCTGACATCAAAACAATGACACTTTTAGAATCACTCAGGTAAAATCCACCAGACTGATTGATATCAATACCTTTTTTTATGACGTCAATTGTGTAGAATCAAGAACAAAAAAAAAGTCTAAAAATAACTCACTATTTTTGTTCATACTATCCCTGCTTCTTATATGTCGACTTGTAATCTATTTTTTGTACTAAAATGAAGTTTCCAACAACAATGGAGAGAAAGGATAAGAACGGAAACAATAACAATATTACTACTTTGTTCTCGAGTGCCACAGACTAATATTGAATTGTACAAGGGAGAAATTCGCTTTGACAAAGTTCCCTCATTTCCTCTTCCTTCACGTCTCCTAGCTGCTTCTGTTATGTAACTATGCAAGACTACAACATTCATCCTTCATTCTGATGGAGAAGGGTAGGTAGCAAAGGAGGTTTTGGAGTGACGTGAATTTTTGCCTCATGTGATGGATCAAGTATCTGTCTGTCACAGTTTCTCTCTCTCTCTCTCTCTCTCTCTCTCTCTCTCTCTCTCTCTCTCTCTCTCTCTTCCTCTCTCTCTCTCTCTCCTCCTCTCCTCTCTCTCTCTCTCTCTCTCTCTCTCTCTCTCTCTCTCTCTCTCTCTCTCTCTCTCTCTCTCTCTCTCTCTCTCTCTCTCTCTCTTCTCTCTCCTCTCTCTTCTCTCTCTCTCTCTCTCTCTCTCTCTCTCTCTCTCTCTCTCTCTCTCTCTCTCTCTCTCTCTCTCTCTCTCTCTCTCTCTCTCTCTCTATCTCTCTCTCTCTTTCTCTCAAAATATTACATATATAATTATATTACATTTATAAAATATTATTTAAGTTTTACAATAAATATAAATTGGTAACCTTATTTCGATTGGTAATTTTTAAATTGTAATTGTATAATTAAGAATGTTATCAATTGACGTACGGTTCTAGATAAAGATAATTGAAATAAGAATTTGATCTACTAAACGACATAAACTTATTTTATATGTAGATACAGTTACATAATTGATGCATATAATATCAGAAAAAATGTATAAATAATATTAATAATAATAATATATATAAGTAATGCCAAAAATTTCCATCGAAATTTTATTTTTTTCGTCTATATATTTATTAAAATTTTATTTAAAATTATCTGAAAATGTTGAGAATTTTAGGAGAATTTAAGAGGAACTTTAGATATACAGTTAAGTTTATTTCTCAAGGGAAGCAAACCTCCGTAATTTGATAAGAATTATAAGTAAGGATCCTGAGGAAGAATGATTCCATTGCCCTTGAGAAAATTCAAACTTTGGCAATTTCATGAAACATAAATTTAATATAGCTGAACCTCAGCCACGTATAACGGAGAATCCATCCATTGTACTACAATAAATCCACTGTAATTTGGATCTCTTATTGATTAAGATCGTAATTTTTATTATAATAGTAACAATATTAATTTATTGAATTTCTTTTCACATAATAATTTTTTTTTTTAAAAACTCATTCGATTTGTTCTTACAATTAGTTATAATTTTCTAAAAATACGAAGGGGATTTTAATATTAATTTTATCTTAATTTTTTCTTTTAAAATCGTAAAGCAGTACACAATAAAGCTATGTAGTCAGCTTCTTGAACACTTTGAAAAGAAAATATAAGGTAGAGGTATTGAGCAATTAACGAAGGAGTTAACTGAGTTAACGTTTTCTCATGAGTCGATTAAACAGTGTCATATTGAGTTAGCCGTGGGTAATGACCCTAGTGAGAAACCTGATTAAATCACGCCTATTATTTTTACAACACATGGCAAAATTCAAACTATTGTTTACTTTATGTTATAAATTTCTTATTTTGCTATTATTAAAAAATTATAAATGAACAATTACATAAATTGATGATGAAAAATTTCCCTACAGTATATTCTCCTTATTGTTTATCTTAATTTAAACTAATTAAAATATAATTATGTTAACGAAAAAGATGTCAATTTGTTTTAATTAAAAATAAAAATTATCTTAGTTGTTTATAAAAAAAGACAATTTGTTAATTGAATTAAAGAAAACACGGAAATATTAGACGAGAAAAGAAACTTCTTTTAATCCATTTTTTATTTTACGAATTTTTTGTTAGTAAAAACAAATTTCAGTGCGCGTGTAGTGTTAACAGGTTGCTAAATATAGTTTTTTTTTTGTTTTTTTTTTTTTTTTTTTTTTTGTTTTTTTTTTTTTTTTAGTGCTTTCTGTGAGCAATATTGACTTGAATGTTACAATATATTTACATATAATAATAATTAATATATTTGTAATTACACTATTTATTTTTTTAATGTATAGTTTCTTAATTTGAAATTATTAATTTAATGATATTTTATAGCTATATTTCACGCATACTATAAAAAAGTGTGATAATATAATAATGTAATGTCATCACCTTTAACAAAGTATATTCTAAAGATAACGGAAGGAGCTGTCATTATCTAAATCCGTGTCGCGTGAGTACAAGAAGCCACAAAATTGCTCACCGGACTGAAAGTGCCAGGCATTTACAGTCTTTCAAACGTTAGAATACCCCTGTCAATCATCTTTGGCGTAGTGATTTGTATTCTTCCGACCCATGTTGCCAACAAAATACAAAAAAATAGTTCTTTCACTAGAAAAATAAAGTAGCTGAAAATGAATCAAAGACACTCGATACCTGTTGCATAATAATTGCTAAATTATTGAAACTTCTTTGCAATATTATCTGTCTCGACTTATGTGAAAATCTTCGTAAAATATGAACATATATTTCTGTCCACTAGCTCTATTGAAATTTTTTTTGTGTTGGCTACCATTTTTTACAGCTGTTGCAGTTGATTGACAGGTCATCCATGAACTATTTTCCATGGGTATTCTAACGTTTGAAGGACTGTACACCTCTGGACAACACGAAAGTTATTCCTGTTCTGTTGATGTTGATGTTGTCACGCAGTTTATATATAGGCTTCAAGTAATCCACGGCAGGAAAATTTTCTCCATAAGCCACCATGTTAGAAAATTTGAATTTTTTTCTGCGTAATTATTAAACGCTATGAATTTGAAACCATCTCCTACTCCCTATTTAGAAGTCTTCTGATAATGAATCAAGAACTTATTTTCCTTTAAAAAAATTCTTTAATACCAAAAAAGCAATTTCGAGTTTGTTTGTTTTTTTACACAGGTTTGAATAGGACGGTGGAAACACCGCAAAATCAGCTGACTTGAAGCCTCTATAGAGGCTTGCATGGTGAAATTCAACTAGGCTAGACTGGATGCTCTTTTTACGTCTCCCAAAATTACAAATATATTAAGCATCTCTTTGAGCATGAGCAGTGCCAACAAATGAAGCAGGAGCAATTCAAAGGCGGGAAGCTGTGATGATGACGTCATGCAACCTTTGCCCTACCATTTACTTATATACAAGAAAAGACTGGGTGCACGTAAGATCCTATACGGAGCAATTTTTCGATCGCAAATTGTTAATTCTTAAATTAACACAAGTTCTGTTTCCGAATTTAAAATCACGTATTGTCACTTACCTTTTACATTTTCCACTATTAAAATATTATTTGCAACCCCAGCTCAGTTTAAGTAAAGAGACTCTAAAAAAATTCGCGGTACTTGTATTCTGATTTTGGAGCGGGAAATCTGCGCAGAAACGTTGCGCAATGGTGTCAAAATCCGCTGATCTTCAACATACGAATATCCTCCAGTTAGAATATGGCGACCAAATCGGCAGGTCACAGCTTCCCATTATTTAGCATATCACATTCGCCAGAAGACTATAATATAATACGTACTAGCGTACTTGAAACAAGGAAGTGGAACCTGTAACATGAATGTAACATGTAACATGTACATGGTATTTGAGAAGTTTTGGGTTTCGGCTAATTAGATTAGATAATTTTGTTGTTTACCATAGTCACTTCCAGGTAAATACCTGCATGGTTCAGTAACTACCACACATATCCTTAATATATTAACATCGAAATCATTTCATCTTATTAGTTCTTTCAAAGCTATCAGCCAGCACCCTCATATATGTGAATAGGCTATCTCTGACCTTTGCCCTCTATTTCTGTATGTAAGTTTCATTCCTATAATTAAGAATAAGGGATGAACTGGAAAATAATCGTGTAAACAAAACGAAAAAAATAAATAATTAAATAAAAATTTGTTC
Organism: Siphlonurus alternatus; assembly: GCA_949825025.1. Taxonomy (NCBI): domain Eukaryota; kingdom Metazoa; phylum Arthropoda; class Insecta; order Ephemeroptera; family Siphlonuridae; genus Siphlonurus; species Siphlonurus alternatus. Next base: position 41,933,898 of record OX463781.1, read on the forward strand.
TTTACTATATAGTATCAACAATAACAAATTATCTACTTTAATTTTTATATTTATATGTTTGTTTTTTTTAAGATTTACTGACTTGAGAAGGTAATGTGTGAGACTTTTAATGTGATTAAATTTGCACTTTGATTTATTTATTTCAATCTTAAGTTTTACTCTGACAGAACCACTCAATATTAAATCATAAAAATAATGTAAATAGTAAAAATAAAACACACAGCATTTAAAAATTAGTTCTTAAAGAAGTTACATATCCAGTTAACAAAAATTAACATAAAATATTTGGTGTCTAATTTTCATACTGACAGCAAAGTATATTTGAATAAATTAAAATTATATTAATGATAATCTTAATCATAAAAGTTACATATTTAAATAACTAATCTAAGTTATTTGTACTACGTGAAAGTATTCAGTGATGAAAAAATTTCAATAAAATCACCAGGCAAATGAATAGTTTTTTTTTCTCGTCATAATTTGTAATATAGTGTCGTGTAACTATTAACAACGCTGAAAAAATATGCACGTGTCTCTCTCTCTCTCTCTCTCTCTCTCTCTCTCTCTCTCTCTCTCTCTCTCTCTCTCTCTTAATTTAGATTCCTTCTTCATTTCAACCGTGGACTGTGCATATTTTTATTTATGAAATGATTGAAATTGGTGTTTTCGGTGCTGATTTGGACATGTCCTTGAATTACGTATAATTACCAGTCATATTAGTTATATATAATACTGCACGTGTCTCTCTCTCTCTCTCTCTTAATTTAGATTCCTTCTTCATTTCAACCGTGAACTGTGCATATTTTTATTTATGAAATGATTGAAATTGGTGTTTTCGGTGCTGATTTGGACATGTCCTTGAATTACGTATAATTACCAGTCATATTAGTTATATATAATATAATACATATGAACTGCCAGGCATGGATCCAGAAAAAAATATTTCGGTGTATGGGGGGGGGGGAAGTCTGCCTCCATAAGACCAATGGTTAAAAACTATATAATACTATATCGCTCTGAATTCGCTCAATTGCTCATGTTAAATTGTTAAATCTAACATTTCGGGGGGTGGGGGGTGGGGGGTGGGGGGAGGCTGCAGCCCCCTATCCCTTTCTCCCGTCCTATATTATGGATCTGCGCTTAGTATAGAATTTTCAAGTTGACAATGTATCTTCATTCCAGTACGAGAAAAACAGCACTCGCGTGTCAGGAAGAAAACTTGGATGGATCTCCTCAATTATTCAGAGAGGGTTTTGCCAAGTGAGCCACTATGTGTGCATTTTCCCTCCCGTGTTTTTAGCTTAATGCTGATGGGGAAGATTAATTTCAAATTTCACCCCCTTGGCATTGATCTACACAGTTTTAATATATATGAGGCCGGTTCGTAAACCTTGTTTTTTAGAGTACACTTATTTCTCCACTCAATTGACCTTATGTCAAAGTGCGTAAGTTCTATTGTGTGCAGACAGTGTACATCGGGCAGGATTCAAGAACAGACCTTTTGAAAAATTGTTCCAAGTTTTTACGGAAATTTGAAATTGCATGAACGTGATTACCTTAGTTTTTAATTAATCAAAATTAATTAAAATTATTTTGTCAACATCCTATTTTAATTATCTTGGACTGAATTGTTTGTACGTAACAGAGATGTCATATCCATAGACAACTCAAACAATTAAAATGCTGAGAGCACGTTCTTTAGTACATTATTTAACTAAAAACATGAAATTCTCATCAAAATTTACTGTATAAATTTACATAACAAACCATTTAAATAAAATAAAATTATATTGTTCTTTTTGCACAAACATGCTCTCTGTTTTCTAATATAACCCAAAGTAAAGTGTTTTTTATTAGCTCATATTAACTTGACAGTATCACATTTCTCTACAATATCATCGTACCATTTATTAAGATGTATATCAATGATAAACTTAGGTAAAATGGACCTTATGGAGAAAATCAAAATATTTTAATCGAAGTTTACGTTAGAAACAAATTTAAGACAAGCACTCGAAGAAAAGCGAACAGCTGAAATGAAATTTGCAGTTGTTGCTTGGTGATCAAATAATCAAACTATCTTCAATATGTTACTACACTTGTAGTGTTCATTTGTAAGTAGTATATAAGGAGAAAGAAAGAGAGAGATATTGTATTTCCTTTTATAATAGAGACAATTTATAAATTAAAAATACATTCTGATATTTAAATTTTGTTAAAAAATTTATTACTAAAAATGATTGAGTACCGTTATAAAATTATTTAAAATGCATTTTAAAATCCTCTAACCTTTTAAACTTTTTATTAACATTTATATTTTATATATAATATTTTATAAAATACCAATATTGCAATTGTTACATTATGTCATTTTTTGCAATCCAGCTAGCGCAATATATAAAAACTTTTCAGCTATTATCTTAAATCGGACAAAACAGTATTATAAAACAGTGACAATAGATGCTTTAAGTGTTCCCCGGCGAGAAAATTTCTTCATAAGCCACCATGTTAGAAAATTTGATTTTCTCTCTCTCAGTATTATAATTATTAAAGCTATTAATTTGAAACCATTTCTTTCCTCCCCATTTAGGGGTCTTCTGATAATGAATCAACAGTTTCTTTTCCTCTAAGAATTTTCTTTAAAGTAAGCATTTTCGTTTTTTTTTTTTTTTTTACATAGGTTTGGATATAGGACGATGGGAACAACGCAAAATCAGCTGACTTGAAGTCTGTATTGCATAATATTCAGCATGAAGGTACATGTATTATTTCAACGATAATATTACAAATTTACTACCAGCAAGTATTTCCAAACACTCGGTAAACCAGTTTTATAACATTATATCTTGATAAGAAAATTAAAAACCCTGATGATTTACGTTGTAATGTAGAACAAGCTCACGGTTGAATGACCTATCCCACGGTCTTCGCCATCAGATGCAGTAGCATGCTTAGAGAGTGCAGCTTCAATGGAGAGACAGACTTGATGAATGGGAATGCTTACGGAGTAGCCGGCAAGCAATAAACACAGATACCACAACGCCTTAAATGGAAATACAGGTGACGTACAGGTCAACAGGTCAATGCATGAGCTGTATGCATTCTATAGTTATATAGTAAAAGAAATATCATCATGATACATCAAAAAGGTTACTTTCTTATTATTTAACTATATAGTAAGTTATAATATAATTATATATTATATAGAATATTTTATTATTAAGTGTCTATAATTTTTGTATGACATTTAATCTTTCATCTATAGTTTTTTACTAATTAGGAAATATCATAGTAACATATTATATTCTCTTAAATTTATTAAAATTTTAACGTCGTTTCAAGATTTAATTTGGGTGTATCAAATTTATAGTTAAAAATTTAAACTTTATATTATATGAATAATAACAGTACAAGCGTCATTCACAATTGTGTTTTACAACACGACTTTTTTCAGGTATTGAGAGTTCATTCCACCTTTATAATCGAAATTTCTTATTAAGGGACAGGGGGTGGTCTTATTTCCAAACAGTACATATGCTTAATTAAAACAATGTAGACAAGTTTTACTAAAATATATTGTAATGATTGCATGTGTGTACTAAAACGATTTCATCTGAAACAAAATTTAATAGCTCTAATGGGTGCGATTCACGAAGCAGTTAGCCAGGTTTTTAACTACGTTTAGCTTAACCACGTTTAACTATACCTGTTTTACGTGTTAAACCACCTTAGTTAAACGTGGCTACCTGCTTCGTGAATCGCACCCAATTTGTTTTAACAATTAATTTTTATGTCTTCTATATTTAGAAAATAATTAATTCCTGATTTTAGGAAATGCCATTAAAAATGAAATGAATAATTAAAAAAAATGTCAATGAGAAGTGTCAATAAGAACTATATATATATATATATATATATATATATATATATATATATATATATATATATATATATATATATATATATATATATATATATATATATATATAAATATGCATGTGGAATAAACCAATATTATAAATTTACAGTTAAAGTTTAAATAAACTAACATTTTTGATAATGCTTTTTAATTTTATACGAAATCATTTTACTGCATATATATTAAAATAAGAAAATTAATTAATATGAAACTACACAAACGAGCCATTTTATTTATTTGAAGTAATTTTAAGATAATTATTAATGTTGTAAAAGGATGATTGCATTTCTATAAATTATTATTAGTTGAATGGAAAATGTTATCATTTGCAGCACTCGTAAGTTTCAAAGGAAGTCCTGATGATATTTTGTTGACGAAATATTACTTCAACAAAAACAAAGCTATTTCTCACATTTAATTATTATGATTTTGTACGTACAGCTGCAAATGTTATTATTAAATTTCTCTGTTAATGACACAAGAGAAAGATATTAATTAATTTGTTATATTAATTAATTAATTAATTAATTTAATTCAGTTTTAATATAGCATAGAGGTAAAAGCAACCTCAAGATTTCAATTTAATAAATAGTAGCTTGTTACAAATGGTATATGTTAATTAATATATGTTTACATGAGACTTCTTATAAGAGAATTGTTATTAATGTGTCTACAGCATGTCAACATATTTGTTAAAAACCAGACTCCAGCACTGCATTATTTATTGATTACATTTCATATCAAACACAAAAACTCTGAAATTGACAAGTAATATATATATATATATATATATATATATATATATATATATATATATATATATATATATATATATATATATAACATCTTTTCTATACTCGCAGTCGGAATAGCAAATATTAATTAATATATTTTATGAGATACCCAGATGTTATTTAATAAAATGGTGCCTCTCGAGTTTTGCAATCAAAGTTTTGCTTAAATATATATTTTACAAAAAGCAGAATGTAAAAATATCTTTTTTATATAAGGGAGGTGTGACGCAGTGCGTTTGACCGGGTGCAATCAGATCACCGAAGTCAAGCAGCGGCAAGCGTGGATATTAGTTGGATGGGTGACCATTTTCAACAAAAATCATGTTTCCCACCCAGAAGAAAATCGTTGCACTTTTCTAATATGTGGATTGTGGTTCCCTTGGCTTTGGACCATTGCACTTCCGGTTCATCGAAAAAAGCTGTAGCATCCATCCTAGCTGAGGTTTCCACGTTTCCCTCAGTCGCAGGCAAATGCCGGGATGGATTGCAAGGCCGTGACCGTCTCCGTTCCCGAAGAGCCTGCGAAACGCTCAAATTGAGGTTTTTCGGAAAGTTCGGGATTTCAAACTTAGTGAGTAAATAGTAAGTAAAAGTACCCAATTGTTGTTTAATAAAAAAATATATATCTTTATATTAAAGTTATTTTAATTTCTTAATTATAAATGGAGTATAAAAATTAAAATGATATACTACATTTTAAAAATAATGTTTTTCTAATACGTAGAAAATTGAATAGAACTCCCTTTTTATTTATACATCACAAAATTTTATCATCTCTTAGTTGACATTTTAATTTTCGTTGACATTTTTTTCGTTCAAGCATGGTAGATTTCACCACGGCAACGACTTTTCTACAAGGAGGCTTCAGATGACGAATTATTTATAAGCTCAACAACTTGTTGGTTCATTTTTTTTTTTTATTTAAGTCATTTTAAAAGAAACATTGAAAGTCTTTGACATCTTATGACAAAAAAAAATATAGAAACTTTCTCAACGTTGCCAGCATTATTTTATGTACAAAGAATTAAGATACTAAAAATTTCTAACACATGATTTATTATTAATGTTATATGTCCACCCGTCGACCCTATCGCGAACGCAACCAAATTCAGCCCTCTAGTGGCCAAAAGTGTGAACTACTAGAATGCGGCTAGCTGTTCATAACAGTATAGGAACAACATACCATTCCTGAGTTAATTTACGTGATTATATAATATTATCCACTCGCAAATTTTTAATTATCATAATAAAGTTAAATATTAGTCTTAATAAATAAAATAACAGATAAATGTGACCATACACCGTGTAATTTGCTTTAAATAGAGTCTTGCGCGCGGCGCGTGGTATATATGCATAATATGTATATGTCGATCCATATGATATTAAGTTATTGTTAATTTTTCTTACTGATTGGGATAAAATTATGAAATTAATTTTCAAGGTGTAATCTACCCTCCTAAAAACTTGGAAATAATTTTAGATTTTCTCCCCGACGCACCCCTGAGGGTGGAGAACTACCCCGAAAAACAATTTTCCTTACAAATTGTGCTAAAATTATGAAATTAATTTTCAAGGGGCAATCGACCCTACTGAACTCGGAAATAATTATAGATTTTCTCCCCGACACACCCCTGAGGGTGGAGAACTACCCCGAAAAACAATTTTTCTTAAAAATTGTGCTAAAATTACGAAATTAATTTTCAAGGGGTAATCGACCTTTCTGAACTCGGAAATAATTTAAGATTTTCTCCCCGACGCAACCCTGAGGGTGGAGAACTACCCCAAAAAACAATATTTCTTAAAAATTGTGCTAAAATTATGAAATTAATTTTCAAGGGGCAATCGACCCTACTGAACTCGGAAATAATTTTAGATTTTCTCCCCGACACACTCCTGAGGGTGGAGAACTACCCCGAAAAACAATCTTTCTTTAAAATTGTGCTAAAATTATGAAATTAATTTTCAAGGGGCAATCGACCCTACTGAACTCGGAAATAATTTTAGATTTTCTCCCCGACGCACCCCTGAGGGTGGAGAACTACCCCGAAAAAACCAATCGTCCTTAAAAATTGTGCCAAAATTATGAAATTAATTTTCAAGGGGTAATCGACCCTACTGAAGTCGGAAATAATTTTAGATTTTCTTCCCGACGTACATCTGAGGGTGGAAACCTACCCCTAAAATCCATTTTCCTTAAAAATTGTGCTAAAATAAAAAAATTAAATTTTCAAGTATTTATTAACCCCTCTGAAACTCGGAAATAAATTTAGAATTTTTCCCCGACGCAACCCTGAGGGTCAACGGCTACCCACCATATCCTTCTTTCTTAATAATCGAGTTGAAATTGTAAATTAAATTTTTATTCGGGATTTATCGAAATTTTTCAGAGAAAAAGTATCCCAGACTCACTTCTTCACTTGCAGTATGATGATGGTTTCACTCAATGTGTTCAGCACCGTTAATTGGCGTGATGGCACATGTTGGTCCGCTCAACGAGGCTATGTGTGTAGGTGCATGGCCTCTAACATCTGAGTTGTGACCAATTCCATGCAACGTCCTATCTCCACTTTCTGTTCGTCAATTGGTCTCAAATCTCTTCTTGTAAACCTTTTGCTTCAGAAAGAGATTTGAGACCATTGGCGAGCTGAAAGTGATAGACGTTATGTGGAATGGTGAGTATCCATCAGAAAAATTATATATGTCACCATGTTCGTTTGCTGATTTTGACTCCTGCTACAACCACCGCGCATCGGCGCGCAACCCTTCTGCGCACGATTTTTCTGCTCGAAGTCAAAACACTACTACCGCGAAATTTTTTAGATGCTCTTTAATTAAACTGAGCCGAGGCAAATAATAAAAAATTTTATAGCAGCAAACGTAAAAGGTTAGTGCCAATACGTAATTTTAAATTTGCAAACATAACTTATTTAAAGCGTTAACAATAAGCGATCGAAAAATTGCTCCGTATAGGATCTTACGTGCGCCCAATCTTTTTTTGTAAGTAAATGGGAGGACAAAGGTTTGGTGACGTCAAGATGGATCCTCACCATTGATGGTCACACCTCAGTTGTTAATTAAAGTCACACATAGCCTCATTGTGCAGAGTGCAGACCCCAACATGAGCCTTCACGCCATGTAATTATTATAACGGTGGACATCCATCATCATACTGCAAGTAAAGAGGCGAGTCTGATATATTTTTTTTTCTATGAAAAATTACGATTAATCCCAAAAAAAATTTAATTCAAAATTTCAACTCGATTATTAAGAAAGAAGGATATGGTGGGTAGCCGTTTACCCTCAGGGTTGCGTCGGAGAGAAAATCTAAAATTATTTCCGACTTCAGTAGGGTCGATTAACCCTTGAAAATTAATTTCATAATTCTAGCATATTTTTTAAAGAATGATTTTCGGGGTACTTTTCCACCCTCAGGGGTGCGTCGGGGAGAAAATTTAAAATTATTTCCGAGTTCAGGAGGGTCAATTACCTCTTGAAAATTAATTTCATAATTTTGACACAATTTTTTAGGAAAGTGGATTTTAGGGGTACTTCTCCACCCTCAGGGGTGCGTCGGGGAGAAAATCTAAAATTATTTCCGAGTTCAGGAGGGTCAATTACCTCTTGAAAATTAATTTCATAATTTTAGCACAATTTTTAAGAAAAGTGGATTTTAGGGGTAGGTTTCCACCCTCAGGGGTGCGTCAGGGAGAAAATATAATATTTTTTTCTAATTTAGGAAGGTCGATTACCCCTTGAAAATTAATTTCATAATTTTAGCACAATTTTTAAGGAAAGTGGATTTTAGGGGTAGTTCTCCACCCTCAGGGGTGCGTCGAGGAGAAAATCTAAAATTATTTCCTAGTTTAGGAGGGTCGATTACCCCTTGAAAATTAATTTCATAATTTTAGGACAATTTTTAAGGAAAATGGGTTTTAGGGGTAGTTATCTAACACTCAAGGGTGCGTCGGGGAGAAAATCTAAAATATTTCCGAGTTCAGGAGGGTCACTTACCTCTTGAAAATTAATTTCATAATTTTAACACAATTTTTAAGGAAAGTGGATTTTAGGGGTAGGTCTCCACCCTCAGGGGTGCGTCAGGGAGAAAATTTAAAATTATTTCCGACTTCAGTAGGGTCGATTACCTCTTGAAAATTAATTTCATAATTTTAGCACAATTTTTAAGGAAAGTGGATTTTAGGGGTAGTTCTCCACCCTCAGGGGTGCGTCGGGGAGTAAATCTAAAATTATTTCCTAGTTTAGGAGGGTCGATTACCCCTTGAATATTAGTTTCATAATTTTAGCACAATTTTTAAGGAAAATGGGTTTTAGGGGTAGATATCTAACACTCAAGGGTGCGTCGGGGAGAAAATCTAAAAATTTTTCTTAGTTCAGGAGGGTTGATAACCCCTTGAAAATTAAGTTTTATAATTTTAGCTCGTTTATTAAAAAAAGTGGAAAATACTAATAGCTATAGTCTGAATAACGGGGTACGGCCGGCCGGGTAGCACTCCCGGGGTGTGCGTGGTAGAGGTGGTGCCACGGGGGTGTGGTAATGAATCTGTATTAATTAATTATTTCAGATGTGTAAATTAATTACCTATTGTATGAAATTTTCTCCATAAAATTCTTATAAATTTTCAAATTGTTCCATCTCGGTCATATTCATATTGGAAAAACTTTTCGTATTTCCTATGGGGGAAAAAAAAACACCCCTGAAAAGGCTGAAAAGGGTGCGATTGGCTCCAATAATATAGTAAAGCCCCTGAATTTAATTTGACAGCTGGTGCGTCAAATTTTACGTTTGTATGTGAGCTTCTAATCGCACATTATCAAATTATTAACCTGCTTTTCATACTCCATATTTCTTTCGAGCCGCATTACGTCCGCCATTTTGTGACGTCATCACTCTGCAGACAGCGCCGCCATCGGTCATTTCGTTCGAGAATAGGTTCCACTCTTAAGTAGACAGGTTAGACATATGGGAAATCAATATAATAAATAAATAAATAAATAAATAAATAAATAAATAAATAAATAAATAAATAAATAAATAAATAAATAAATAAATAAATAAATAAATAAATAAATAAATAAATAAATAAATAAATAAATAAATAAATAAATAAATAAATAAATAAATAAAAACAATTAAAATAATAAAGATAAACAAATAAAAAAATCCAATCTGAAGAAGCTTTAAGTACAAGGTCAACATTTGGACACTATTATTTCCATATCTTAATATATCCTATATTATAGATCAATAAAAACAAATTCTGCAGAATTTCTCATTTAAAAAACACATACGTACATAAAAGTTCAGATAATTCGTACGTAAATTAAATAGTAGTAGAGCATTTTAACCTTTTTTATTTATTATTATATTTATTATTATTTACTTATTAGATCTATTATTTTTGAGGATAAAATTATATATTTTTATCCTTTTAGAGAATACTTGCTGTTATTTTTAGATAGTAAGAGTACAGGTGCGGATCCAGAAAAAAATTTCGGGAGGGGCTGTCTCCATAAGGCCAATGTTAAAAAAAAATAGGAGTGGGGGAAATGCCTATATTGCCCATGTTAAATCCAAAATTTCAGGGGGAGAGGCTGCAGCCCCCCCCCCTTCCCCCCAGCACCCCCTCTGGATCCGCGCCTGTAAGAGTATAATATTTCATCTTAATTTCATCCTTACTTACATGTAGTTACAGCAAAATTGAACTAAATTAGAATTAAAAATACACCAAAAGGTGTAAATATGACTGTAATAATTTCTAATTTTTAAATATTTTTTTATAAAAAATTAATTTGTTTATCATTCTATATGTATAAATATCAGTACTGTTTTTTTTTTTTTTTTTTTTTCAGCTAAATCTATTTTATGTAGTCACAATGTACTAACTGGTATTTAGTATGAATAAATATATATATATATATATATATATATATATATATATATATATATATATATATATATATATATATATATATATATATATATATATATATATATATATATATATATATATATATATATATATATATATATATATAAAAAGATATGATGATGACAATTTTATTTTCAACTGAACGGTGGAACTTTTTATTTATGATACCGTAGGTAGTAACTACTACTATAATTATCAGTGTACCCGCATGTGTATTTGTCATTGCCTGCTGCTGCTGCCTTTGTCCGAACTGCTGTGATATCAAGTGATTGCAATCAGAGCCAGCCTGGCCGAGTCCCATCATCAATCTAACTCGTCGAGGACGTAATCCTCGCAGTACAATACCAATCACGTGGTTCGTGTTTTGTTTGTTTCTGTCGTATCGCTCTCTCTCTTGTTTCTTTTGTAAATACACTTTGCGATAGTGCTTTGCGCGGTGTATCAATATCATTTCATTTTGTTGTACTTTATTTTAAGTATACACTGTAAAAATATTTGTGACACAACATATTATATACATTGCACAACAGATGACATTAACTACTGATACTAAAGCTAAATTAATGCTTATAAACTTATAAAAAAAAAACTACAAAAAAATACTCAATAATTATTAATAATTAAAATTATATATATTACGGGCAATGACTGCTTGGTCAATATACCAGAAGTCAATACAAATACATACAATACAAAAATATATCCACTTCAATTTCTTTAAATTTACATATTTTCTTGCTATTTAGAAGATCCTCCGACGTTGATACATTAGATTTTCAACAAAAATGTATCGAAGATTACACTTGGGCTGTCACAGATTCTATCAAGTGTCTTCGTCACGTGATTTCGAAACTTCTAACAAAATTTCTACATGACTGAAGATTTTGCATAGTTTGACAAAAAGCTAATTAAATATGTTGAAGTGTTCAGTGAGATGGAAAGTAATCAGCTGATATGACAAAAACTGAAGTTTTAGCATGGTCATGTCTTCACTGTGTACATCGTTTTATTCACTGCATAAATGTGTCTTGAAATGGAACGAAATAATTTTCTGGCGCTGCAGTACCAATTGTGTACTAGTAGTTCAACGTTTAATGGAGTATCGATCGACCTTATTTTTTTAATGCAAAAATGGATAGAGGGTGCTACCCTGATTTTTTCAGATTTTCTACAGCCCTGGAAGTATTTTTAAAAAATTCTTGAAAATGTTTTTTGTGACGTCACGTGGCGGCAAGTTAAAGGTATACAGGCCTCAAATTATAAATTAGACAGACATTAAGTGTTGCTCAAGTTTATAATCAACATTCGAATTATTTTTACCTGCGCGCGGTGCGTCTGTGCGAAGTCGCGCTGTAAAGAAAGTCCTTGCTGACGTCACAACTCACAGCTAGCACCGATTAGCATTGAGTTGTGACGTCATCAAGGACTTCGTGACGTCATCAAGGACTAAATTTCTTACTTTGAACTGCGACTTCGCACGGATGCATGACGCGTGGAAAAAAATGATGCGAATGTTGATTATATACTCTAAACCCACTTGGTGACTGTCCAATTTGTATTTTGAGGCCTGTATGCCTTTAAGGAGAGGCGCCTGAAAAAGGACTTTCAATAATTTTTTTATAAATACTTCCAGGGCTGTAAAAAATCTGAAAAAAAAAAAAAGTTTAGCATAACTTTGCACCCTTAATCCATTTCTGCATTAAAAAATTTGAGGTAGGTACTCAATTCTCATTTTTTAACTTAACATTTTTGCAATTTTATATGTAATATTAATTTACAAAATCAAAGATAACTCAATTATTTAAATTATTGACGTGCACCACCATCCGATTTTTAGTAGTATAGATTAATGAAAAGGAAATATTAGCAGAAAAGAAGACCTAATATTTCCTTTTCATCAATGTATACTATGTATTCAAAATCGGATGGTGGTTCATGCACGTCAGTTATTTAAATGATTGAGCAATATTTGATTTAATAATTACGCCTCCACATAATATGTAAAGAATTACAGTATTAAAAATTCTTTCAATATTAATTTACTAATATTAATATTAATTACTCCAAACATTTTTTTAAAAAAACATAATTGATATTGTGTTTTTTTTAAAAAATGTTTGGAACAAAAATATGGTCTGAAACCTCTTGATGTGGTATCCATTAATGACCGTGTGTTGCAGTTTGGTAGAGGTCATATTAAGGGCTTATTGTTTAATCCTCCATTTGCTAGTACTGAGGCTCATCTCAAATCATTTTTTGTAAGAGTTTGTTTATTGTGGAACTCTTTGCCTCTGAAGCTTCGGTCATTGAATGGTACTTTGTTTTATAGTAAGTTGAAGGCCCATGTGTATAATATGTGATGGTTAGAGTTGTATTTGACACAGTATAATTAGCTTACTTTATATTTGTAATAGTGTTTAAGTCTTTCTATTTACCTTTGTTATTGTAATATATTTTTCTTTTTACAACTTTGTTTCACAGGGATACTATGCACTTCTTGTGTTAGGTTCATCATGGACTGTTTGGTGTCTCCTGCCTCTGACTTGTTTTTTATGTATTCATGAGGGAAATAATATAATAAATAAATAAAATAAACAAATTGCAATATACATTTAAAATAATTGAAGACTGCAATTCACTTTAATTAACTCTTTTCAACTATTTTTATTTAATTCCCAAGCGTTAATAAATTGACGCTGCAGCCATCTGTTGGTGAATGAACTTTTCTGTTCTATACACCTTAAGTTATAAACCTCTATACACCTTGGGTGCACTGAGCTAGTCAGAAAGATTTGAATTTGAAGCTGCACGTATCACTTAATTTGACTCCGACTGTACATTTTAAAAATATCCTAAAATGTATTCTAATCCAAACATCTTTAAATAGGAAGCAGCTAGCTTTTTTAGTAAAATATTTTATATAATTTTTCATTCTTAACATCCTTTGAATAAGATTATAACATACTTAGGCTTTTATAAATTGCAAATTCAGACTTCCCTTTTAAAATTTCATCTACCCTCTTTGTTAAGCTTTAAATTTTAGATTTATAATTTTTATATAGAAGATTTATTACTGGAAATTTTCTTTTATAAAGCTACAATTTTTTTAAAATTTTAGTCCGTATTTTTTTTTTTTTTTTTTTTTGTAAACAAAAATATTTTTAGATTCTGAAATAATTTGATATTCCAAGTATTCGTAATAGCTGTAGTGTAAAGTAAAGGAAAGAAAAAAAATCAATGCTCTCATTCTTTAATCTTAAATTGTTTTTTTTTATATATAAAATTGAAGCATGATATCCTGAAAAGAGATGATACTACCTGGTAATTTATAAAGTGCTTGGATGTATCATAAGCTAAATTGTCTCTTTGTCGTGATATGAAAGTGCAATATTAGCGTAAAATTGAATTTTTCTGACATCATCGTATTATAGATATAAAAAAATTCCTTTGAAGATTTCTTCTCTTTTAGTATGATGCAGAGATATTTTTTATGGGTTAATATCATTCTATATAGAAGATGTGAAAGGTTGTATAGGAATTTAGTAATTCACAGTGAAAATTTGATGCATTCAGAAAAGTGAAAATATTTGTACTGATAAGACTATAAACTCATCTTGTAGATCTTAAACCAGAGAAAGCAGTTTACATGATTTATAAATTTTCTTTCAATTGCAATGTCTCTTTAAAACGAAGAATTCAAGTATTTCTTTCATTGCAAATATGCATTGTGGACTCCACATAATCCTTTTCTCACTGCAGATGCATTCCTCTTATGGTATTTGTGTCCTCCGCACCCCTGAAAATGTGGAGTTTTGCAGAAAAGTCCCTTATATACCGATTCATTAAGTTTTTAATTAAATTTATTTTTAAAGTAAAACAGTAATGTAGTTACGTGTTTTGTATTCTAAATAGGTATGTGGTTTTATAGCGTACAGAACACGTAAGTGCAAAACTTTCATGATGGTAGTATGAAAAAATTATTTTGGTAATATGATTTTTCAGATTTCAACTAGTAAGTTCAATAATCATATTTTGAAATATAAGTTATTTACATGTGTAATGCTGTACTGTAATACATATCCAAACTTCAAAATCGATTTTCTGAAAGTTAAAAAATTCATGCGTGATTTGCATTCTGAGGCGACGCTTTGCAAATTTGGGGGAAGTAAGAAAAGGTTCCATTGCGGACATATTTAAAAAGTTAAAGAGTTCATCACGCCTCCATGATGAGCAAACTTAGTAGCAAGTAAATTTCTTTATTATGCTTGTTGCTCAGGATCGTGTAACTTCAAACGGAGATGTTACCTTAATTGCATCATTTAATTGGCACTGAAGTTCAAACAGATTTGTATTCACTTTATTTGGAAGAGATAAGAGACAGTATGATATCATTAAAAACGAGTTTAAGTTCAACATGGCTTAATTCGTGAAGTCCAGAACTCCAGATGCTTTTACTAGACAGTATTAAATTAATTAATACGTAAAAATAGATATCTTCTTGTATCAAATCTTTTTTTTTTTAATTATAATCTCTAACAATGTTGAAATCATCGTGAATGAATTTAATGTTAGTAAAAAGAAAGTGTAATTTTTTTGTGGAATAGAATATAATTTATTTTTGCTCAAACGTGGAAAATTTTCTACTCGGATGAACTGGTAAAAAAACTTTTCTTAATGATATTTATTAAAAGATCATCATATGGTAAAAATAAAAAATCTTGATAAAATAAAATTTAATGTATATAAAAATTTATTCAGAGGTTCACTTTGGTACATTACGAATCGTCAAACATTTCAAATTTAATAATTTTAATAAAAAAAGGGAAAAGAAATTTGAAGTTAATAAGATTACCTATACAACTTAAAACATTTTATTTTTGAAGATATATAAAAAAATGGCAGAACTGAAAGCGTTTTCTAAACTTTATTCACAAATATTCATTATATCTGATCTGGTATATAATGTATATTTGATACGGTAATGTTAACCTTCTTCTCATGGCATAGTGCTTATGATGTTTGTATTTGTATGTATGGAAATTTACGAAAAAAAAATTGTTTTTGTTTTACATTTATAGTTTTTTTTAACGATTGCCCTCAGTTGATTTGGATCTCGGAAACGGCCCCCTTGATTCTAATGAGACTTGCAGGAGTCTGTAAGCTCGCCACAATAAGGTTGCTTAATTTTTTTGAAGTGGATCTGTTCGATCAGTTTTGAGAAAACTGAGGCAGAATTTTAACATTGACCTTATGGACGGAAATCGGATGAAATGGAGCTGTTGTAAGAAAACCGCCTCCTTGAATTTGCTCAAACCATGCATAAGTTTTAGAGCATCCTCGATTTTTTAAAATTTATTACATTCGATTCCGTTCGACAGAAATTTCCCGTTTCCGGTTTGTAACTGAGGTCAATCGTTAAATATATATTATATATATATTATATAATCTTATTAATTTTATTTTATTTAAAATTTTAATCATATTGAAAAAAATAAGACCAGCAAATACAAAGCTTTAGCACAATTTGTTTCAAAAACAATATTCATGATAAATCCAGGAAGTGAATATTAGGGCTTAATATTGCGTTGAAAATTTTATACTTAAAAGGTGCTAAAAAGCATTATAAATTTTGCTCCTTGTTTTTTCTATTACTGAAATAATGTTTTTTTTTTTTTTTTTTTTTTTTTTTTTTTTATAGGTATATATAGCTGGGCATATAAGAACCTTTTGAATTATTTCTATATCAGAATATTCTTTTCATGACTCATTTCTATAAATAATACATTTGAAACTCTGTAGCCAATGAAAAAATAATAATTCAAATATCAATTAGCGTCATTATGTATTGTCCAATTGATATAATACATAAAAAATAAATCATGAGTCATTCATGAACGCAAACCACATAATGAAAAACTAACAAAGAACAGTCGACCTATTTTTATTATGAGACTAGAGTCCATTCATATACCAAACAATTATATTATATTCAGGATTTATTATTAATACTTCAGTTATATCAAGAATATACTCTTGTTATTTTTTTATACTTATTGGTGAAAGACAAGACAATATAAAATTTATTATAGAGTGATGATTTAGCAAAATACATTGTTGCGATCGAATTGTTGGAAGTTATTCTTCATAAATAAAGTACATACACCAACATCAGTATCTAGATACAAGCAATATAATATTCTGACTTAGGTTTTCAAAATGCCTTCAGTTAAAATAAACAAATGATAAAGATTAATTGTTAGTAAATTTTTACCATGCAGGTAATTATAGAAATATACTAAAAATATATTTGCAAAATTACAAGTATGCGCAAATTATGTAAAAGAGTCTGAAAACATTTGCCTATTATTGTACATGTTAAACATTTAATATAACACTAGCCAGGATTATAAAGACATGACTCTAATTCGCCATGTCAGCAAATTATTAAAAATAAGATTTATTTTTCGTAACGTGTACCACACATCATATGTATTGTGACGCCAAGTAAAATCGGTCTTAAATCTAACTCTAGTCACCATATATGATGATCTTCCTAGAAATACGTTGGCAGGTAATAGATGGTTCATATATATATATATAACAATAGACCACTTTTGATAACATTGATGTCTTGTTAACATTTTTTTTTTATATTTGATTTATTTTTCATTGAACAAAAGAATATCTTAAAAATAGAATCATTATAAGCCTACATATGAATTTTAAATATTATAATTTATAATGTGTGTATGTATATTATTATAATATAAATTTAAAAAAAATATTTCTTTTGTTAATACCGCATTGTTTGTTTAAAACAACCTCAGTAATTATTTAAATTATAATAATTATCATTTCTATATAACACATTGTTAAAATTTTAAATATTATGTCATTATTAGCATATAATTTAAATTAATAATTGTAGATTCTTATTTTTTTATTGTAAGCTAATGTATTATGACTTGGGGTAGGAATATGGACATTCATGTAAATAAATAGACGTTGAAAGGTCATATTAAGGTCAAATATATACATAACGATTAACAATAATTGTGTTTATTTCAGTCAGTGTATTTATTTACACTTAGGTTTTAAGATTAGTGTCGAGATCAAATTTAAATACTCTCTTATCATGATATATTTTGGATGTACACCTAGAGAAATCATGAACGTTACGTTTGCTTTATTTATAGACCGTATTAATACTGGTAGACGTTACCTTGCGAACTATGGAGACGTGGTGAACACAAACTCATTTGAAATTGATGGACTGGGTGCTCTTCATTCATCTCCCAAAATTGAAAACTGCATCTCTCTATCAAGCTCTAGCAAGTGAGGCAGGAGTAAAGTTCGTGCTGCCCTGCAGAGGCTTTTGATTTCTATTTATCTATGTTTTATTGATATTAAATGATTATCTATTTTAATAAAAGAATTTACATTTCTAGTATTGTATTTGATGAGCCAACGCTAATATTGTTTATATTAACTTGTAATTTAAATGAAATTTGGTTAAATAAGAGTTTGCTGCTAAAAACGAAGGGCTTATTTACAAAAAAAAAATTAAAGTACAATTTTATAATTAATATGGTAAATTTGTGTAAATTTCATTGTGAATTCCCACTTATATTTTATATTATGATATAAAAGTGTGCACAATAATAACTACTGTAAATTGAAAGATTAAAAAAGATGTGACTATATTTCTAATTTACATCATAATATTGTGTACACTGACTTATTAATTAAAACTTATGTAATAATTACGTAGATATAAACAGCTGGTTACAAATCTGACTAGCAGCTACCTTACAAAACATTCTCATGGTCAGAAGAGTTACGATATATTATATTTTTTTATTAGTAATATTTTAGTTGCTCTTTTCCGCTCCGAATTTCAAGTGACCTCTTTGTCATCTTTTAATAAGTTATGGAGTGTAGTATTATGAACAACACGTATTCGCTCCCAATATCAATTAGTCGATATTAAATTCCAGGCTAGTATTTTTTGTATACAGAGATAAATTACAGCAAGAATGATGCAATATTGGCCTTCTTAATTTTATTACTATATCATGTCGGTGTAGTGTATTTAAATTATATTTTAATTATATTTTTATTACAAAATAATTTGAATAAAATATTTTTAAAGTAATATAAGAGCATGTAATTAATAAAATTGTACTAGCAATTTCAAATTTAATGATAAAAAAAAATCAACAAAATTAACAGTACCAAAACTTAAGTTAATTGCACTTAATGTTAGCATACTAATTGCAATTTAATTGTCTCCGTGCAAGAAGTCACGAAGGAGGCGCCTCCACGTGGTTGTCCATGATGGCGCCCGGTGACGTCATCGGTCTCACACATGTTGCCATGTTAGGACGGTGTGTGAAGTACCGGTATACGTTCTCCGTCAGGCGGTCGTGACGCGGGCACCTGCAGTCGCTAACTGCCAGCAGGACGATCTGTACGTCGATTTTCGTATCTCTCCGAGTTCTTCGTTGGTGTAAAGGTTGGATTTAAATACATGTATCGAAGAGAGTTTTAAAAGTTATATCATCGCATCAGCAACAATGTATTGAATTTTTGGAGTGAATATTAGTTCATGTTGCTTCTCTTATCACTCATATCTCAATGCTAGTACGTGTTTTTTTAATGACGTCACTAATAATAAAAACTTGTTTTAAAACTCTTTTTGATATTCATGAATAATAAGAATGCATTTCGGGGTAAAATATTGTAAGACTTTATTTCTTTTTACACATATTTGTTAGCATTAAAAACTAGTACCTGCAATGTAGTTTTGAATACCTGAACTTAAATATTATCGTAATCACATTGTTAAATATAACCTTATAAAATATAAATTCATATTATTATTTATTCAGCAACAAGTTACAGAACCAATTATATTAAGGTTGTTGAACTATTTCATTCCACTTTCCTTTGTTCTTTCTAATTATGGTTTATAAAAATTATCGTAAGTTGAATTAATTACAAAAATTCATTAGATTTCAAGTTACATAATGAAAAAACAATGAAATTGAGTATTCAAATAAATGCTTGTATCGAGAGCTGTGCTTTAAAAAGCTTCAAAATTCAACAGGTATTATTTTTTATAGCAATTTTTTTCAATGCTGTTAGAAATTAGTATCAGAGGTTGTAGTGCTTATAAAATAGTTTTTAATTTCATTTCTGAACATAAATTTGAATTAAACCGTAGTAGTCAAAATTATTATTTATTGTAGAATTTTGATAAGTGAAGTGGTGATGTTTCTTCGCAAAATTTTCATGGCTACTCAAATTATGCAATAACATGCTTTAGTTTTGTAGGTTGTAATAATGTTTAAAATTCTACTTGATTTAAGATAACTTGCTTCAAAGTTGCGCAATATTTATTATTCATGTTAGAGCAATTCATCAAGATCTTTGCTAACAAAAGTAATTTATTTCGCGCTAAATTATTTTTGCTATCAAAATATATTTTGAAACTTGATTTACGATGAATTAAATCAGATGTTTTTACAATTTATTAAATGAGTTTTTTTAAAGATTTATTGTTATTATTCCACATAAGCAAATAGTTTTGTAAGAAATGCATAATAATATATTATAATTACATTTTATGTATCGAGTTGAGATTTAGATTTTTTTTAATCTGTTAGAAACTTTTAACAAACTAAATAAAAGTACTGCAATACATTATTAATATTACTATACATTTTTAAGCTGATTTAAGTTACAATTTAAAAAATATATAAAAAAATTTATCCAGTCCATTAAACAATTTTAAGTTTTACTTGAGTTGTTTCTCATTAGCATATTATGACTTTAAATTTTTCAAACTTATTTACTTTTTTCTGATGTAAGAGAAAAATATATAACAAAATGCTTTATTATTTTCTACAGCGCGTATTTCAAATTTGATTGGAAATATCAACTCGCCTAAATAAACACAAAAATATTCATGTGACTTGTTTTTGATTTCCCAATAGAATTAAAATTCCATTTTTTATTATTTTTTTGTAATTTATATTTTGTAAGAAACTTCGATATAGAAATCTTAAATCCCAAAAGACATACACAAAGTTCGTATTTTAATCTACACGAGACGACGTTGAAATTTTACAGTTTGTTTGAGTTTGAGTACAATTACTTCGTACAGTATATAGAAGGCTTTCATTTAAGACATTCTTGAAATACAGTTAAATTTATTTAATATTCCCTCAGGAAGTAACCGGAAGTGTAAAGTTTGCAGCTCTTCTGTTTGTCATAAACTTTGAGAGTGATTTGTAGTACAAGTGCTGACCTCAGTGTGAATTTCATCGCTGAAATACGAATAGAAAGGCGAGAAACCTTACATTTCCGGCTACTTCCGGAGGGAATATAATATAAATTTGAGTGTATTCTCAATGCTCTTTTTCTGTTTGTTTTGATCCTAAGTGCGCAGTGAAGTGTACATGTGTTGACATCACGTTTAACAGCAAAATTATTTACTTAACCTATATGTTTTAAAATTATTGTATATATGCATGCTGAGAAAGATGAAAAGAACTTGTATCGAGTAAAAGATATATATCATATATATATATATATATATATATATATATATTATGTATATGTATATATAATATATATTATAATATATACCCTTTGATATTTTTTACAATTATTTTTCAATTTATTGTTAAACATGTATACTGTCATGATGATGTTGATTATATATTGTTTACCTCGGTTGAAGTGTGACGTCATAACTTTTGTTACGTTTTTGTGACGAACGGAAATCGAAATCCTCTTCTCCAAGAATTCCAAATTTGTATCTCTCTCTTTGAGAGCAAGAAAAAAAATCTGCATCAATGAGATATTAGAATGTGAAAATTTTAGTGGCTTAATCGAAAGAAGGAGTAAAAAATATGGTATATACTGTGAATTTTTTCAGATTTTTCTGAGACCGGGAACTATTTTTAAAAAATTATTGAAAGTCTATTTTATGACGTCACGGGCGGCACTGCCCTATCCTTTTTCTTATGGAGTGCCGCCCGTGACGTCATCAAAATAGACTTTCAATACTTTTTAAAAATAGTTTCCGGTCTCAGAAAAATCTGAACAAATTCACAGTACCATATTTTTTACTCCTTCTTTCGATTAAGCCACTAACATTTTCACATTCTATTCTAAGATCTCATAGTTCGTTCGTATATGTACATTCTTCGCCTCGGAAAATTTCCCTTTGTGACCTTGTTAATCACCATGCCCGTAAGAATAATAAAAGGGCATGGTGATTAACAAGGCTGCTGTAAGTGGGAAATTTTTCAAGGCGATGAGTGTACTCAGTGTACACGAACTAGCGATGCTAGCGTAAGCTGATGTGAAGAACTATATACTTACGTAATGTATTTTTACGTATTTATTTTGAAGATATTAACAAAAATAGGAAATACTAAATATTTCAGGAAATAAAATAGTGTCAAAAATAGTCCAAAGAATTAAAACTAAAACTTATTTAATTAATTAATTAATTAATTTATTCTTTACTTTTAAAACTTAAATAATAGATTTTTATTCATAATATCAATAAAGAAATCTTAAAGTAAAAGAGATATGAATTGAACAATAATTTAAAGTATACTTTTTAGCTGAGGTACTTAGCAAAAACAACAATTTTAAATGGTATTAATAAAATTTTTGGTGCAAAATATTTTCAGTGCTGTGGTCATTTTGTATAAATAATAATTTTTGTAACAATCATTTTATGATTTGATTCAATAGTAATTAAAAATATTATACAGCATATATAGTTAAACCCGTATTTATGTAATTTGTCAGAATGGACAACATATATCATGAAAATTTTTTATTGCAGAAATGAATAGAGGGCACCAAATTATGCTACTCTGAATTTTTTTCAGATTTTTTGAGACCCCGAACTATTTTTAAATAATTATTGAAAGTTCTGTAAATTAAGTTGGTACCCCTGAATCCTTAATAAAAAAGATAGGACCGAGACGCCTAATGACGCCTCCAGGGGGCGTGGCCGCACTTCCAATAATTATTTAAAAATAGTTCTGGGTATAAAAAAAATCTGAAAAAATTCAGATTAGCATAATTTGGTGCCCTCTATTCAATTCTGCAATAAAATTTTTTCATGTATGTTGTCCATTATTGTCTGCACCTTCATAAAAAAGCAGGGTGGCTGTTGTCCCGAAATACTTCAATTTGTCCCAACACATTTTTACCAACGCATATTGTCGCCTGAGCTAATATTATAGTACATTTTTACTCATTGATGGAATTATATTACTTTTCGATTTAGAACTTATAACAACAAAGGAGATTTTTCATATTTCCTTTTCAAGAAAAGCTCTACCTATAGTATTAAATAATAATAGAATTTTATATAGGCCACGGATATTAAATTAAGTTTTATTTCTTTTATCTTTTACAATTTATTGTATTGTGTATGAAATAAAATTTAATAAAATTTATAATACAAAAAATTCTTTTATTAATATTTCCGATCTGCACTTAAAGCCTATTGTACAAAATGTATATATATATACAGTACTGTACATCATATATATTCTTATTAAATTTGTAGGTATATATATATATATATATACCTACAAATTTAATAAGAATATATATGATGTACAGTACTGTATATAGAAGTCCCTTTTTCACAAAGAAATGAGTATATTGTTTATTAAAAAACTTTTAAAAGAAATTTTATTTAACAATATTGTATTATTTTATAAAAAATGTTAAAAATAAAACAATAAAACTATTAGAAAACGAAAATTTTAAATTTATTAAATTTTCTAATAGCTATGATTTTTAAAAGTAAAAAACAAACAACAACATTAAATCGATATTTAGATTTTATAGTTATGTAAAAAAAAAAAATATATATATTTTATAAGTTTCTCGGTTGTACGTGTATTCATTGTATTTTTACTTATATACGTACTGTATATTATAAAAATAATAAAAGAAAAACTATTTTGTTTCTATCATGTAGATAATTTTGTGTGGTACGTAAGCAGTTTGAAATGCGTAGAATTACACTTCTATACATCCCGAATGTCTCCCTTGCTAACATTGTGGGTATTGAAACTCAATCTTGGGGGTGAGGCAAACAGTGATAGCTCGTCTAAAACTCCGTATACCTCCATCAAAATTACAACATTGTAAATTAAAGGCTACAGCGTCAGTAAACCAGACAAGGGTAACGTTCCTAATGACCCGTAGTGTATGGTGGGCGCACGATAACGGTAGCAGCACTCGTACTGTAAGAGATCACGGATATACTGCCTCTTTCATCTCTGCGGTGGGTCCAACATGACTCACGAATTCATGTACGGTCACGTGACCGTTTAAGTGTGCTAATTATAATTACTTATAAATATATTTTTACACTTGAACTAATTAATGTTCATTTACAATATAATTAATAAAATAATATTATTGATAGCATGTTATTGAAAACAAAATTAAATAAAAAAAGTGATTGTACAAAAAAAAATGCTATTAAAATTTAGTGATCAAAGCTTTTAAAGTTGAGTTAGTATTCACTAAAAATACTACATCCCGTGTACGTGTTTCTATAGCACATAATGTTTTGATATCTTTTCCTAAATTAACATTGGTTTATGCTAATTTTCTCAATAACGGTGTAATAATTATTTAAAAAAAAATCACATCGGTTTTAAAAGCTTGTGGCATACAGAACACAAATATTTTTAATTAGTTTCTCACCAGTATAACTTTCGAGAAAATCGGGAGTATAATATTGTTATCGTAAGTCTAATGTTAAATGCCGAGTTCTAGAGTTAATATGGACCTTTGGGATTTTTTTTTATTATTAAACATAGATTTTTTTCTTAATTTCTATTAGTTTAGTAGACTAATATTTTTGGTAGATAATAACTCAACTTTAAAAACATTGATAAAATATATCTACTTAAAATGTAAAGTCAATTCAAGCTGTTCAAACATTAATAAATAATCCTGATTTCAGTACGACTTTAAAGAGAATTAACTGTATGTATATGAAATTGATAATGTAAGCTATCGACGATGTTTGCTTTGTTTGTGTACATTGCTTTTGTAATTTAAAATATAATTGAAAAAATATATTTGTGTATGTATTATAAAACAGGAGCATAGATAACATTCATTTTTTTAAAAATAATTTTATTGATATGCGTAAAAAAAAAATTTATTTTATTTATTTATTTATTTATTTATTTCCTCGTGTGGCTGTACATAATACAACATAGAGGTACAAAAGTTTTTTCTTAATCTAAATCTTACGTCTAGCTAGAAATCAAATTAATTTAAGTTTACATAAATATACATATTGCAGTAATTTAAACATGGAACAAAACAAAACAAAAATCTGTTAGTTATACATACGTGCAATGTAGTTTATTTTATAATAGTTTAGAAGTATTTGCTTGTATTTAGCATTGTCCTAGTGCAGAAATTTAAAAGTTAAATACTCCTTTACTGAGTAAAATTGATTAACAAGTAAAAACTTTTTGACTTCGTTTATAAATTTTAAGTTGCACTCAATACTTTTCATTGTTGTTGGCAGTTTATTGTTAAATCATGTTTGAATATTGAATTTTTCTATGCTTTAAAAAATTAAAATTCTGGTGAATATTTTACAATGGTTTTTATTTTACATAAAATCAAGCACTGTACTGTCAACTACGAAAAAAAATTATTTTAAAAAAAAAAGTATAAAACTTGTTACATTTTTTTAAAAATTCTATTTCAAATATTGTATATTCCACCAACCGTTTTATCCTTTATCAATACACGGTCTGTATCTCACTAAAATGGTAAGTTAAATAACCTCTCTTTCTACTTCATACACGCGAAGAATTCAAATTTGAGTGCATGCTTTAACAAGTTCAACTGTTTTCTGATTTCTAATGACTTAACGAAAGTTGAAGTTGGAACCATACTTGAGAGTTTGAAGAAGTTTGGCTGCAAGAACTGTTCACTGTATCTACATACACTTGGCCGCATGACCCAAGAAGGGCATATTTTATACCATCATGTTAAAATCAATGTATATGGTTTGTAAAAGCTATCGTATATGTTAGGTTATATTACTGACTGATTCCATGGATATAATACTTAAGGATTGACCTCAGCTGATTGAGATCTCGGAATCGGCCCCCTTAAATGCTGTAAGATTTGCAGAGAACTTAGAACTCACCATCAATAGGTGGCATGTAAATTTTGAAGTGCATGGATCGGTCTTATCAGTTTTGAAAAAAACTGAGGTACAAGTTTAACATTGGCCTTATGGACGGAAATCTGAAATGGAGCTATTGTGAGGAAACCGGCCCCTTGAATCTGCTCAAACTATAAGCGATTGAGTTTTAGATCATTCTCAAAATGTTAAAATTTATTTCATTCGGTTCCGTCTGGCAGAAATTTCTTGTAACTCGCTAGTAATTGAGGTCAATCGTTAAGACAAGTTAACTAATATAATGGACAATAGGCTGTAGAAAATACTTTTTTTTTGCAATACCACAACGAAAAGTTAATATGATTTGAGTTATATAAAGTTGCCTAAGTCCCAAAAATTAAAAAAAAAAAAAAAAAAATGTTTTAAAACTTAACTGATTAATATAGCAGCATAAATCTTGACCACATGAAGTAGTAAAAATGTATGATCAAACTCGTTTCTGATAACCAGTGTACCGACCAGGGGCTTATATATTTCTACACAAAGGCTTAATGGGTGGTGTCATTAATAATTAAAGATGTTTGGTATACACACGAGATATAAGATGCAGCAGTGACTGACGTTAACTCCACAAATTTGTCGATACGATGTAAACAACACGACAAATTGAAGCACCCTTCGGCATTAACTGGGGCGTAAATAAAGAAATTCTAAATTGCATGCTGCTTGAAACTTTTATATAAAAATGTTGAAACTTTTCTATATGAGTCAACGTATCTGTGTGAGTCGACGATCTGACCGCGCGACTCTTAATCTCTTGGACACAAAACAGGTCGCGCTGCTGCCGATGTGATATCCTTCCAAACATAAACATATATCCTAAATATTTAAAATTTAGAAGTTCCTTATGCCACCATTTTGGTACATGCAGCCTTTTACGATTGAGCTAACAATGAAAATACGCCATTTTCACTGTAGTACTACATACTATCTTCATACTGCAGCTTTATATTGTATCAGGTTAGTGTGTAAATATTATCCCATACAATTTGCTACTGCAAATCCACGTGAGTATACAGTTTGTCATGTCCACTTCGACTAACTGTGATTTAATATCGCGTGTCTTTTGTTCTCATTGTTCGCCTCCTCAATTCAATTGTTTGGTCGCTGTGTGTGCACACATGAAACAGGCTTATACATGTGTCCATGGCATTAAATTTTTAATCTCCGTTCGTACGTATAGCAAAATATTAATCATTGTTCTATTGTTTAAACTGTTTATTAATTATTATATTTTGTACCACATTTTGATTATTTTAGTTTATTTATTGTTCATCAAAATTATTTTAGTAAAGACTTTTTTTAAAAATAAGTTCAAATAATTATTACATATAATTTGTGACTTTGTTAATGACTATAATGTATTAAAACAATAAAACAATCATATTTTAACAATATGAAAACTAAAACAAAAGCAATAAATTGATATTTTTTCGTAGCGTTTTCTATGAATTTTCATTAATTTGAATACAAGAAGTAACATATTAACATAAAATAACATTTTCTCAAAGCCAGTATTAATTGAAGGCACAAAAAGACCAAAGGCAGAGCTGTGAGTGAATCAACATCTGGAAGAGAAGTGAACAAAAACTAGAATTATATTTGTCTAAATATTTATTAAAGTTTTCCCTTATCTACCTCTCTTTTACAACATTAGCTTTCCTTTTCAAAGAAGGGAAGAACGTAAAAAACCTTATTATTTATTATAATATATTTACATCTTTCCTTATTCGCTTTCAATTGAGATTTTCCAGATTCAATTTAATTAATGTCATTTTATATAAAGCCAATTAACTTTCATAATATTAAATTATTTTAAAATTGTATTCTCATTTAAATTATTCCTTTCAGCTTGAATAATTTGAAATAATTTAAATCACACACTTAGAGTATTGAAATTAGCCCTGATTACTTTCCTTTGGAGACTGATCGCTCCTTTAATTTTTTTCTCATCATTATACATTTATAAGAAATGTATCTTTCAAATATATATTAATTTTATATTGATTAAATCAAAATTTATGTAAACAATTGCATATATAATGGGATTTTTTATGATACAATTATGTTAAAATTAAAATTTTCATAGAAACTGTGGTTTTTAGAAAGAAACATTAAGCATAATTGCAGAAATGCACAAGAAGAGGTCGCTCCAGAGAAATTGATAAACAAGAAAAAATTTGCATGACCATTTCCCCAAATGATATGAGCACAAAAACAATCATATATTATAAAGTGATTTATCAAAAAGGTGTAGATTTTTTTAGTTACTTTTCTGTTACTGCAAAAGTATATAGAACCTATAGATATGGACGGAGGGCAGTCAGAAAAAATGGAACCGGTCCATATATTCAAAAGAGTGCCCGACTACCCTTAGGGTGAGAAAAGTAACGAAACTATATTCCAAAGTTACTATGAGGAAAGGAGATATGTTAGGTACAGTACTGTGTCAATATTCATCTGGTTAGTGATGATGGGAAATCATGCACAGAAAACTATCATCAAGGCAGTCAGCACCAAAGTGAACTTAAGCGCCTCTCAAACACGACGTAAAACCAACTGCTTGGTCAAATGTTTTTTTTTTTTTGTTTGTTTGTTTTTTTGATTGATTGGTTGCTGCTTACAGTGACTAACCAAAATAAATTGGCCATACTAACTTGTAAGTATATAAAGGATACAGCTGACCAAGAGTATGTCGCTTGTCCCAAAATGCAATCAATCAATTACATTGGGTAATAAATAATTGAGTAAAAAAACTAAAATAATTATACTAAAATTGTTTTAAGGGAGTGTATTTTCTTGTTTACTGAATAAATAAGTATGTTTAATGATACTTTATAGATTAAATTACTATTAAATTGCGTAATAAATCAGGTGTTAGAATTAACTTAGGAGATAATAAGGTTTTTATAATTAAATTCCATTGCATTGTAATAGATTGAAAATGAACCTACTTTTGTGCAATTTTCTTAATTCATATTGATTAGTGTGTGAAAAAACAAGTAACTATAAATTCAGTGTATAGTAAAAAAGTGATCAGAACTCCCCTTCCGATGTGTAAAAAAAATAAATATATTTATAAGTTTTATAACGTTATTTTTTCTATAGAGTTGAAACAAAAATAATAGTTTTCAAAGCATAAAACTTATTAAGCTAAAATATCAACACCATCATTGGAAAAAGCTAAAGTTTTATAAAAAAAAAAAAATGCGAAAAACTTTCCATCTTTGTATATTATATTTATATACACATTTTTTTTTTCTTAGCCTTTCTTTTTTTTATCCATCGGTTCACAAAAAAATCAATATAACAACGGTGGCTTCGATTTTTATTTAGACCATTTTTTGTACATGTCGTGTGATCACAAAAGTTTCCGCTTAGTTGAAGTAAAACAAAAACAAAGAAAAGACGACAAAGAAACAAATGCGTAGGAAATTACACTGAGCTTCTTAACTTCTCTTAAATTCTACATAGCTTTGTCAAAAAAGTAAACATGAAAAATTTTAAACGTATAGTGAAAACTGGTTTCATATTATATTTGCAATAAAAGCACTGTATATATGTTATAATATTAATATGTTCAATTATAATTTCAAAATTATGCGTTTTTTGGAACATTACACAAAGGTTAAATAGAATTAATATTTTACAAACAGAGACGTATATTTTCAATTATTATCACGTAGTATAGTGTACCGTGTACCAAAAAGAATTTTTTGAAGCAAAGAGTTTATATTTTATGTGATAGAGACGTTGAGTTATTATTTTCATATATTTATAGAAGGTAGGGGTGAATAAAATAGTCCGGCCTTCCGCTTTCTTGCAACCTGCATCATTCTGGAATTCAACAGAGCAATTTTTTGCTTCATGAAATTTTTATTAAATATTTCATTAAAGTACCTCGAGTTATGTATTGTCAATATTATTTCAGATTTTTTGACACCCTTAAAAAAATACTAAAATGCTGTGACGTCATGGTCATGGAAAAATTTAACACGCAATTATAAGAAAATAGGTTGCATGTATATTACGTCACGATTTTGAAGGTGTAAAGGCGGATTTTCATGGGCGATTTCCAGCCTGCGATGAGACGCGAATAAAGCGCACTTGCTGTAACATCCATTGGCGGCCATATTGGGCGATTAAAAGTAAAAGAGCATCGTAATTAACGCTATTACCGGCGAATTCGCCGCCGTATAGGATTTCGCAGCTTTTACGTCAAATCGCGCCGCATCGCCGTTGTCGCTCATGAAAATCCACCTTAAAGAGGGTTAAAAAAATTGACAATTCATAGATTTAATATAGTTCAAAATCTTCTATACAAATATGTATTAAAAAGGTTTGCTAATTTTAAAATAGGCAACTTTTATTTTGGGTTATCTTCTTTTCTTATCTGTTTCAGGATGCAGAACTTTGTATGGGCAGTTGTGTTTTTCTGCAGTATGTTGAGCAGTTTTTCTATTACAACATAATATATGTATATTTTGTCTGTTTCTGCTCAATAAAATATTTACTGCAATGACTAAATTTTGTGTACTGATGTTACAGGCTCCATGATATCCAGTAAGGGCTGGAAGAACCGCAAGATCCCCCCAAATTCGGACAAGGACGCCAAGAAATCCGCCACGAACGTAAGTACAAAGTTCGTTGTTTTCACCAAAGATTATTTATCTAAGGAATACATTAGCTTCAAAGCAGAGAAGTTTTATAAAAATATCTGAATACGTAAAACTCAGAGTTAAATTATTATAGAGGGCATCGTTAAATTTATATTACATGGAAATTATCACAAGCGCATGTTCTTTAAAGGTAATATTTAGAGAATTATTTTACTATATTTAAAAATAAACTTTTATTAGTTATAGCAAAATTAATACATTTTATAAAAAAAGGATGCATACATAGAAAATGAATGCAGTAAAAAAGTTATTTATTAAAACAAAAACAAAAAAACAATTTGAGAGTTATTTAAAAATGATAATAATAATAATATTTTTAAGTGCGGTTTGTGATGTTACCGAAATATTGATTTATTTATTATTACCCTTGTGACACCAATTAAAACACGATTCTAAAGACAGAAATATATTTAAAAAAATACCACTTTTTCTTTATGCATCGTATATATCGTATATTAACTCCCAGATGATCAAAAAAATTTATCTCTGCAAATATAAAATAATATTATATGAAATTAATGCAAATCTTATGGATAAAAAAATATTATATTGTTTTTAAACTTGAAGTACTAAAAAATTGTCAAAACATAAAAAATAAACCGTTTTTCTCGTAAAGTTTAATAATTCCGCCCCTCTCGAATGTTATATAGAACAAAAGTTTTTATGTTATCTAACATTTTATACATAATTTAATGTAAGTTAGTTTTGCAAAGTATTGTTAAAGAAAAAAATCTGACAATACTACATTCACTTTAAGGCTTACGAGGACTTAAAAATATCTATACATGCTACCATTTTGCTCGTAGAATATAAATTATGTCCTGAATGGCTCTAATTGCACGTAAATTATTGGTTCATGCTACTTTCAATGGAATGTTACCTTACAATAAAGAATAATTTATACAATTTAATATCGTTCAAATGTCACTTGTGTTGTTGAAATTGGAATGCATTGACCGTATAATAAATATTCTATGTATTGACTTATAAAATATATATACAGTAACTGTATTACTGTTACTGTACAACTGTTGTAGTTTTAAAAATTGACTTTTAGTATAGTGAAGGATGAGAGAATTTATATTTATGATTCATTGAATTTTTTTAACAGCAAGTTTAAAAAAGGAAGCAAAATAATAAAATTTTATTGTAAAATGCTTGCAACTTTAAGATAATATACAGAGCCATGTGATAGTCTTGCATGTATAATTTTACCCATTTATCACCATGTTTGCATGTCAAGTCAAATACATTTTGGTTAACAAAAGTTATAAAGTCTTGTCAAAATTCATAAAACAAAATACTAGCTAGGGTTAAAATTGTTAAAAAGTTAAAATATCCAACCTATTTTGGCTTCAAATTGTGTATTTGGTATGTAATAACTGGACCACTTTGGACTGATTATTATTATTTTTTTCGAGTTCAACAAATAATTAAGTGTGATTTATTTTATATATTTTTTCTTGTAATTAATTAGTAGTTAAATTAAATTATCTTTTAAAAATCTACTAAACAAATAATTTTTGAAGGATTTTTTTTTTAATTAGCATTTTTATCAAGGGAAAATCAACTTTGTAATTAATGAGATTAATATTTTAACAAGAAACTTTTTAAATCTTAATTCTAAATTGTCATTAATGTTGTTATTACTGATATTCAAGATGAACTTTGCAAGTGACGAATGAAAAGCGAGAAGCTTATATACGTGTGCGACTAAACAAGAAGGATTTTTATCCTCCTTACTCTCAAGGCAATACGGAGATAAAAAAAAAGAACAAAAACGCGACAGCACTTTTTAATGAAGTGTCAAAACTATCACATTAATTAAAAAATTGAGACGTAACATTTTTGTTATCATTTTTAGACATGCAATCCAAAACTCTTACTAATATTTTGTTAAGATTTTTTTTTTTAATCCCAACTTTTTGATAATAATATTTCTATTTTGTTCAGGTATATATTATATTTTTTTTCAGTATAATGATGCAAGACATTTTGTGAGTGACCTGATTTAGTCTAATTTGAGATCATAGTAGCCCTGAGAGAAAGATTACGTAATAAAACTGGTCAGCTTGACTAAAAAAAGAAAAAAAAAAATGACGATCGGGACAACATGAAATATTTAACAATAAAAAAATATTAACGTATAAGATTTTTTTGAAAACTTTCTGATTAAATTATATTTCAATTGTTAAGTAATTTTATTTCTTCTCGTAAAAAACTCCACCATACGTCACAAAACAATATGACGTCATAATTGTGTAGGCAAACCATTGTCAGCGGCATATAGCAAATACGTGTTAAAGTTGGTCTCGAAATTAATTTCTCCTGACGATTCGTATCATTTTTCGTACAATTTTCTTTCATAAATGGTAACAAGAAGAACCAATGCTAGTGAAAAAAAAAAATATTTGACGACCAAAACTGTAATGAGAAAATATATAGGTGTTGTGAGTTACGTTAACACGCACAGCATAGGATTTTAGAGTTTTCTGCCTACATCCCGAAGATCTTCGGGCGGCTTCGGGCATCTCCATGCTACCCAAAATGTAAACATGAAATTCCCGTATACTCTGGTTCACATTTAAGGTAGAGATAACACGGATCAGCTGGCCCAATGCTAAAAAAATCCCATTCATAAAAATTATGAAAAAAAAAATTAAAATGTTCTCCTCTAAATCCCCTATCAGCAGGTAAAATATCAGGTATACAAAAACGAGCTAGTTTTCAAGTAATTAATTTTTAAAGTTCTCTTATCTAACATGGAGAAATGGAACTTCCATGTTAAATTAGTCGACTTTAAAAATTAATAACTCGAAAACTAGCTCGTTTTTGTATACCTGATATTTTACCTACTGATAGGGGATGTAGAGGAGAACATTTTAAATTTTTTTCACAATTTTTATGAATGGGATTTTTTTAGCATTGGGCCAGCTGATCCGTATTATCTCTACCTTAACTTGATTTTCGTCATGTTTGTAACGACTTCAGTCATTGGTGCGTTGTTTGTAACTAAGAATTTTACTACCCGAGCTGAACCGAAGGACACCCGAGCGTTTCCGACGAAAACCAAGTAGGAACCTTAGTATATTATATATTAATAACAGATTGTAATCTAAATAAATTACGGTGTATTGATATACTATACAAAGTTCTCTTTAGTTACAGTTATATAACAATTAAATTTTACAATTACGAGAGGTATTATGTCATGTACTATAATATACTAGTTATTAGATGAAACGTCATGACTTGACAAATTAATTTTGTTTAATATATAATGTAATACAATTAAGTCACTTTTAATTAATTAATAGATTTGGAGAAAGAACATGGAATTTTGTGCTACCAAAAATTTGGAACGAAATACCGATAAATATTAGATCAATTGACCAAAAAATGTTATTGAAAAAAGTGCTGAGAAAGCATATATTAAATAATTTGCATTAATGTGAGATGTAATACCATTCTATTAATTGAATTTGTGCTTCTGTTTAAGTTGAAGGGTTTAAATTTGTTCGTGCTTATTTTTGTTTGTTTTTATCTTTTGTTAATGTTATTAATGTATTGTTTTGTATTGTTATTTTTAATAAATATAGGTAATTTTGTTTAAGCTTACTATACGTGTTGAATAATTGTATGTAACTCAGTTCCAACCGATAGGGCTTCATTTAGGGCCTTGGTTGGACTGTATTTGTACACAATTTAATAATAAAAAACTTTAAAAAAAAAATCTAATAAATGTTTGCTATAGTCGAGATACAAAGTTAATATGATATAATATGATTTAATGGATTAAATATAACTTGACTACATTTGAAATTAGTAAAATTTCATTACAAAAAGTTTTTACAGTAAGCTTCCTTATTGAATGATACATTCATGTTGAATTTAATACCCATGCAGTGCGCCCGGCTTCTCAATTTACTTATCTGTTGTAATAAAATGAGTATCAATTTTTGCGTTGAAAAATACACGGTAGGCTTGTCATGGTATAAAGTTTCATGTTTATGGCATCCTGCCAAAAAAAATCATGTATCATGAGGGGTATTCACAAAGTACTTTAACCCCCACTTTAGCCTCAATTTTTATCCCTGGTACTAAACATGATGCTAAACCAAGAGTTGAACATGGTTAGCCTCTATTTTAGCACCATGTTTAGCACTAGGGATTAAAATTGAGGCTAAAGTGGGGGTTAAAGTGCTTTGTGAATGCCCCCCATAAGTTTTACTATAACCAGAGATATATTTTTTTATATGTTTTACATCCACTCGTGCATCCGGAAGGTGATTGATGACATCCTTAATCAATTACTGATCATCCTGACTGAGGTTTCCATCTTTCCCCCAGTCACAACCAGGTGAATGCTGGAATAGATTGCTAAAGACCATATAGCAGCTCCAGTTTAATTGAAAGGGACTTACAAAACTCAAAGCAATATGCTAGGTCGGGTCCACGAAGAACAGGAAAGTTAAATTCAATCACCCTACAACATTATTCAGTTAAGAAAAATACACACACATGTGCAATGTTGGTAAAATAAGAAATTTGTCTGAGTGAAAAGTTTTGACACGGTGAACCCACAATTTCCACATCTCCATTAGATCTTGACATTCAATTATCTGATGCTTTTCGGATGTGGGTGGCCAAACTACTACATCAATCTACGTAAAACTCTTATCTCTGATAAGTTTCTAATTACCTTAGTGCTTGTTAAAGTTTAAATTTATTTCTTACCATTTTGTAATCATTTTGTAAAATATCTTTGTTCCCACCTATCGGGTTTTTATATTGAAAAAAATTTAATATGCAATATCAATTGTATTTAAAAATATTATACTGTGTATCATTATATTGAACATTGAGGTAAAATTAAATGATTAATGTAAAATAATTAAATCAATTATCAATTTCGATTAAAATAATTCAAGCATAGTTTTGTATAATTATATAAAAATTATCATAAATAAAGCAGTGGACATCCTAAAGTGAATTTTTTTATTGCAGAAATGAATAGAGGGTACGAAATTGCACTATTCTAATTTTATTTGTTTTTTTAGGACCCTAGAACCAGGTGAGGCTTGACCTATTTTTATAAAAAAATATTGAATGTACAGAGAGAGGCTTCAAAAAGCGTCACTTTTTAAAGTTTTAAAGAATATATAGAAAAAAAAGCGAAAGTTCAAATTTTTTAGCCTCGGAAGAAAAAAAAAAAAAAAAAAAAGAGGAACATAATTTGGTGTCCTGTATTAATTTCTGCAAATGTTCTTGTAGGTTGTACGTGAATAGTAAAATTATAGGTAAATATACACACATTAAATTTATATGTATAACAATGAAGTTCATGCATTAAACGTTTCCTGGAAATAATTAAAAAAAAAAGAAGGATGAATTATGATAATTAAAATTTTATATGTCGGCTGATCTGAGGAGTCAATATTGAACATCTGGTTTTTTAGAAAGATTTTTCAGCAAAAACTGATGCAAGTTCAGAGCGTTACAGGAAATAAAACGCAACAGTAAACTATCTCATTTCGATAAAAGCTAATTGAATTGAATTTATTGATTTTTGTTTTATACTTCAGACCCAACATTTTCATATCCTAATAGAATTAAATTTTGTTAGTCAATCATACAGAACAGAAAACGTCAGTCAATTGATATTTTAAATTGAACTTTAAGTATTCTTCATCACGCATTTTAATATAAATTTAATCATCGACAGGTTTTATATTTCTTTTTCGGTTTTTTAATTTGAAACTTCTTCATATATTTCTATGTAAATGACACGAAAGATAACGGAAACGTACGAACAAAAAAGAATAAATCTCCGAGTCTTTTGAATATATAACTACCACGTGTTATGGTAGTAAAATATCCATAAACAGCCGGCATTCTTTTATGACAAGCAATGTTACCTAACAGTATTGACCAACTTGTCATATATTATACATACGTTGTTACACACATGTCTTTAGTAATGCTAACTTGCCATATATATCGAATTACATGAAACGTATACCATCACTACTACGTTTTTAACAAGCAGCTCGCAGTCAATTCTTTGACTATATTATACAAATGGCAAGTTTTCCCCTCCCCTTATACATATCTTCAATGATCTCAACTCCAGTGAACTTTGAAGCACTCGATCAACGTTGAATCACATCAATCATTTTATATATGACATATACTTGAATTTATATATGTCCTGCTAGATTTCATCTACCTGATAGTTTATGTAGTATATATGTATGTGATCTCACAACTTAATCAAAATGTCTTAACATTATATTTATATCATTATTCAATGATAGTAATATATATTTAATAACATTTTATCACTTTTAACAAAGTTAATTTTTATATATTACATGTCCTTAAGTAGAAGTTAAAAATAATATAAGAGAAGTAATACATATAGAGAAAGTTGATGTGTATATAAAAAAATAACTATTACATGACATGAGACAATTATTATATCCAAAGGTAGATATCAATAAAGGTTACCTTTTTAAGTTAAGATATACGAAAATTAACCCTAGTATTATCAAGATCTATTTTGTCCCACGCTTTTTACCAAAGGGAAGGGCAGTGGGGGGGGGGGGGAGGAAATCGAAACGATCTGTTATTCAATAACATACTAAAAAAAAGTTAAAGTTTTCCCTCGTTTTTTTTTTCTTTTTTTTTTTTTTTTTTTTTTTTTTGCGGAAATACATTACTTGTTTTGGCAAATGGACAACTTAAATAATTTTTTTTTACTGCAAAAAGTAATAGAGGGTACCAAATTATGCACTACTTCGATTTTTTTTTTTAGATTTTTTTGAGTCCTGTAAATATTTTTAAAAAATTATTGAAAGTTTAGCCACGCCCCCTGGAGGCGTCAATAGGCGTTTTTACCCTATCCTTTTTATTAAGGATTCAGGGGTGCCAACTTAAATTACAAAGGACTTTCAATAATTATTTAAAAATAGTTCCGGGACTCCAAAAAATCTGAAAAAAATTCAGAGTGGCATAATTTGACACCCTTTTTTCATTTTTGCAATAAAAATTTTTTCATTATGTTTATTGTACATTATTTTTCAGATTTTTTGAAGAAGTGTTTCAACTTTTTTTCACTTTGAAAGAGCTACGGGTCGTCTCGACCCCCTCCCCTCCTGGTAATGTTAGGGTTAAAGGCTATAATTTAGTTGTTCCGCAATAAAAAGCTAGAAATCTAGATACATATATTCATTCAATTTCTAGGCTAATATTAGTAACAGTAAAATTAATATGATATTCCCTCCGGAAGTAGCCGGAAGTTTGTGATTATTCTGTATGTAATTCAGTTTTGAAACTTAAGTACTGACTTATGTGAGTGAAATTGCAAAGCTAAAAAAAGAAGTCCAGAAATCTTAAAATTCTGGAGGTAAGATCATCATTAAAATACATCTTTTTATTTATACTCTCTGACAATTTATGAGAAAACATTCAAAATATTCAATTCTTGCTGCACTATTTGAAAAAAAAAAATAAATAAAAAATAAAAGGAAAAAAGAAAAAAGAAAGAAAAAGAAAAGAAAAAAGGAAAACAGTTAATAACGTTTTATGTCAAATTGAGCGTTTCTATAGTAAAGCTGAAAGCTGTTCATCATTTATATATATAGCCTCTTCTTCCAAAACAATAAAGTCAATAAAGCAATTAAAGATTGATTACTCGTTACATGCAATTGAACAAGAGTACACACGACCATTGCTCAGTACTTCAGATAGCAATAAGACACTGTAAATCTAAGTACATGACAGCGAAAAGAATATTTGATTTCATTTCATAATACATCGATCTTTTAAAAACATTTTATACTGACATTAATATATTTTTAATAATATTAATCAAATTTATTTATTTAATAAATATCACTTTTAATTGTCATTATAAAAATTGATGTGTTTAAATTACGCAAAGTATAAGCTCTAGTTTTGTGTACATTAAAACATGTCAGTATGGAAGTGATTAAGTGCATTGAAGCAGCTGCTGCGCTTCATTCTCAAGCCGACTTGCGTCACAACTGTCCTCCTGTTTTACGTTACAGAGGATGTAGTGTGGTACAAATCCATCAAAGGTAGAAGCTTTTCTTGCGTTCGTTCAAGTGTACTTGAGGATTTATATACGATGGTAAATTTCACGTATTTTTAAAGAAAAGATTTGCATGAACAAATGATAAAATTCTAACAATAAAATGTATTACATAAAAATAAATTTCACTATAGATTTTTGTATTTTTTTAAATAAAATATTTGCTCTGTGTTTTTCCTTTAAAGTGAATGGGGTACTGACCAAAAAAAAAGTTGCAGGTTTTTGTCAATATTTCAAAAGACACGAGAATTTCATGAAGAACAAGCCCTATTACAGCATTCTACGACAATTTCCTGATTTTATATGAATTTTTAAAACCTCTCAAAAATGACGTCATACCATTGAATCTTAAATGGGAAAATAGATCAGTTAACATTACCAAATCCCATACTATAAATTTAATATTGAAATGTAACCAAAACTATGGCCGTAAGTTGCGTCCAACCTATCCTAGGATAATCCCCGTTTTTTTTGTGGCTAAACGTATCCGAGAAAAATCCACAAATAATCCCTATGGGCCAATTATCCGAGATTTGCGTAAGTTGCGTCCCATGTCAAACTTATCCTGGAAACGTATACAAAGTTTTTGATTGGCCGATTTGTTTGCGCGGGAAGTTTTACTATATATATGTTACCCTTGAAGGTTTTAATTAATTTATTTATTTATTTATTTATTTATTTATTTATTTATTTATTTATTTATTTATTTATTTATTTATTTATTTATTTATTTATTTATTTATTTATTTATTTATTTATTTATTCATTAATACATTTATTTATTTATTCATTTATTCATTAATTTATTTATTTATTTATTTATTTATTTATTTATTTATTTATTTATTTATTTATTTATTTATTTATTTATTTATTTATTTATTTATTTATTTATTTATTTATTTATTTATTTATTTATTTATTTATTTATTTATTTATTTATTTATTTATTCATTAATACATTTATTTATTTATTCATTTATTCATTAATTTATTTATTTATTTATTTATTTATTTATTTATTTATTTATTTATTTATTTATTTATTTATTTATTTATTATTTTATTACTTCATTAAAAACCAAATTTTTATTAAGAAAACCCCCTATCTTAAGGCGGATTCAGATGGCGACAACGGCGATGCGACGCGATTTTGACATAAAAGCTGTGAAATCCTATGCTGCGGCGAATTCGCCGGGAATCGCGTTAATTACAATGCTTTTTTCTTTTAATTGCCAAATATGGCCGCCAATGGATGCTACAGCAAGTGCGCATCCACGTCGCATCACATGATAAAAATTGCCATGTGAATCCACCTTTACAACTTTACAAAAAACATGCCAGAAAATGTAGAAGTGTTGACGAAATTTTCGTACTGTTATATTTTCAACCCTTAAAAAGGGTGCGAAACGAAAAGCTAGCAAATTTTGGGGATTGTAACTGTACATATTTTTTTATATATATTGAAACTAACATTGAT
Source organism: Siphlonurus alternatus (assembly GCA_949825025.1). Taxonomy (NCBI): domain Eukaryota; kingdom Metazoa; phylum Arthropoda; class Insecta; order Ephemeroptera; family Siphlonuridae; genus Siphlonurus; species Siphlonurus alternatus. The sequence continues at coordinate 41,974,105 of OX463781.1, forward strand.
ATATAGGGGGTGGGGGGCATACATGACCAAAATGTGTCAATTGCCCCAAAATACCAACCAACCAACCATTGATATATAGGGGCGTTATAAATTGATACACAAAATGTTATTGTATTTTGTAAAATTTTCTCCCTGATATTATATTTTCATTTTTTTAGGGGTGTTTCACTTTTTTGCGTGATGTATTATCAGAAACTTATTTTCAATGTTTAAAATTATAAATAATAATAATAATTATAACAAGTGTGATAAACTGCATGATCATGTTGACTAACTTATTTGACCGTCCCCTGTGCCTTCAGGGTTGGTTCCACTTCTCTATAGGATTTTTTTAATATTATTAATTGTTAATTGAAACATTTTGATTCCAGCATGATATTAATCCATCACAACGGTGATGATGTTAAAAATTTTTAGAAGTCTGCTTGCCTCCTATGAACGAAAGCGGCAAATGGACGCTACGACCCACTACGTACAGTATGGCACCAAACCCCCCTAGGGTTGGTACCCACGACTTTCCCCAAAAATACAAGAGTCCTTATGGGACTCAGGATTTTGGAAGGAGGACCCATCCCAGCCCAAATTTAATAGGCTATCCGACTGTGGTTGATTTGAAGCCTCAACCCTATTTGGACCCATTATAATGGGGTACCCAATAAAAGCTTTGTTGCTAGCTTCAATTTCAGGGACCCCCAGCATATTGGGGCCAAATTTTGGGCTAGGAACGAGTTTAAGACCTTTTTAGAACCGTATTTGCAAGGCCTAACTTTGACTTATTTCGAATTTGAGTTTTTCAAAAAGCCCGGAAATTGGCAATGATATAAAATACAGTCGCATGCCAAAATTCGACTTTTTCTCTCCTTGAATAACTTTTTTCGAAAACCAGAATTTAAAAAAATATCCTGTTTGGAATTTGCCTACACATTTCAGCTTTCAGAAATTGTCTTCAATTTTTTTTTTTACCTTGAAGGGTTTGGCCACGCGAGCTAAAAACGTAAGGGTACCTTGTGTCATAAGGTTGACATGGGGAACTACACTCTTGCGTAATAACCTTTTTAAGAAAAAAATTTTGACAGATTTGCACTGAAGCTTATTTTAACAAGTTCACAGACACAAAATCTAATAGTGCTACTTAATTAAAACATGGTAAAAACTACCCTTAACGTGATATTGACTCATACTACGTCAAAATACAAAATATTGTTTAATCCGAATTTTAAAATTACCATTGAAACAAGCTTTTATTTATTTATTACTATTATTTTTTATTTTTATTATTATTTTTTTTTTTTGAACGATTGTTAACTTTTTCAAATCAGATGAAGCCAAGACTTTGAGGAAGGGAGCAAAAATAACATCCCCTAAAATCAAAGTCTTGGCTTCATCTGATTTAAAAAAATTAAAAATCATATCTGGGTCAAAAAAATTAGTTTGTTTCAATGGTAATTTTAAAATTCGGATTAAACAATATTTTGACGTAGTATATATGAGTCAATATCACGTTAAGGGTAGTTTTTACCATGTTTTAATTAAGTAGCACTATTAGATTTTGTGTCTGTGAACATGTTAAAATAAGCTTCAGTGCAAATCTGTCAAAAATTTTTTCTTAAAAAGGTTATTACGCAAGAGTGTAGTTCCCCATGTTATCCTTATGACAGAAGGTACCCTTACGTTTTTAGCTCACGTGGCCAAACCCTTCAAGGTAAAAAAAAAAAATTGAAGACAATTTCTGAAAGCTGAAATGTGTAGGCAAATTCCAAACAGGGTATTTTTTTAAATTCTGGTTTTCGAAAAAAGTTATTCAAGGAGAGAAAAAGTCGAATTTTGGCATGCGACTGTATTTTATATCATTGCTAATTTCCGGGCTTTTTGAAAAACTCAAATTCGAAATAAGTCAAAGTTAGGCCTTGCAAATACGGTTCTAAAAAGGTCTTAAACTCGTTCCTAGCCCAAAATTTGGCCCCAATATGCTGGGGGTCCCTGAAATTGAAGCTAGCAACAAAGCTTTTATTGGGTACCCCATTATAATGGGTCCAAATAGGGTTGAGGCTTCAAATCAACCACGGTCGGATAGCCAATTAAATTTGGGCTGGGATGGGTCCTCCTTCCAAAATCCTGGGTCCCATAAGGACTCTTGTATTTTTGGGGAAAGTCGTGGGTACCAACCCTAGGGGTGTTTGGTGCCATACTGTACGTAGTGGGTCGTAGCGCCCATTTGACGTTTTTGTTCATAGGAGGCATGCAAGGTTCTAAAAATTTTTAACATCATCACCGTTGTGATTGATTAATATCATGCTGGAATCAATGTTTCAACCTTAATTGCCGCAATTAATAATATAAAAAATCCTATAGGAGAGAACCAACCCTGAAAGCACAGGGGACGGTCAAGTAAGTTTTTCAGCATGATCACATTTGTTGATTATATTTATAATCTACTTTTTTTTCATATTCGTTTTAATTTACAGGTCCGAATTAGTTATGTGCGGCGTTTGAAACAGTCATGATATTTTTTATTTTTATTATATATTTCAAATTTAAGGGTTGGCCTAATTAAATGTAATTAAATTATAATATCACCGGTGAAATTAATTAGTGCTTTTTTTTAAGTAAGCTCGTTTTCTTAAGAAAATTACAATTTAAAAATAATTAACATTTAAAACGGTTGTCCTATATAGAAGGACGTATTTTTTCACTCTCAATTTTTTTAATTAACTCGATTTTAAGGGTGGAAAATTAAATCAGATAATTAAATATAATTTTACTAAATTTCTTAATAAATTTTGGCCATGTGTGCAAAAATATGTTTTGGTATTACATATTTTAATTTTTAATTGAAAGAAAAAATATGTATGCGTAATTAACACAGGACATGAAGAATAGTTTGATTTAATTTTATTTAATTATAATTAAATATTAATAATTTTTAGTTTGCTTATTTATAAAAGTATTGTGAATATTTATTTTCATTGAAATTATTAATTGAATTTATTTTAATTGGCAATTTTAATTCCACTTTTCACAGCAAAAATAGCGAAATTATCCGAACATTATCCGCCAAACTTCTTGGATTGATTTTCTAAGATAATCCTCGGATTTTTCTAGGATTTTTCTCGGATAGTAGCAAATTTCCTGGACGCAACTTACCAAACTATCTCGGATAAGTTTAGCCACAAAAAATCCGAGGATTATCCTAGGATAGGTTGGACGCAACTTACGGCCATTAATTTGCAAGGTTTTTAGGTGCTAGAATCACGATAATGAAGGTTTCAAATTCCTACCTCAATAACTTTTCATTTTAGGAAAGTTAACTGATGCATTTTCCCATTTAAGATTCAATGGTATGACGTCATCAAAAAAAGTTTTAAAAATTCATATAAAATCAGCAAATTGTCGTAGAATGCTATAATAGGGCTCGTTCGTCATAGAATTCACAGTAATTTTTATTAGTATTGCTAACTCAAATACCGGTTAGTACCCCATTGTCATGCAACAATATTAATAGGAACAAAAATAATTATTAGTAAATAATATTAAATTTACAATGGTTATATACTTATTATCGTACTAAAATCAATGAAATTATATTATTTTAAATTTCATTCGCCTCAGAAAAAGTTTCATTTTTTTTTTTTTTTTTTTTTTTTTTTTTTTGCATCTGTTTGTACTGAACATTTTAATATTTATATAAAAAAAACTCTACTATAATTGTAATAATTTATTCTTTGTGGCATTTACGACTTTTTCTGAAGCAAAGATTTGTTTGCTTTTATTAATATATAAGTTGTTGAAGATTAATTTCATATCACATCAATACTGATAATTGAGAGTCATTAATTTGATACTTAATTGAATACAAATTGCATTTAATTTATAACTTTATTTGTAAGTTTATTGCAACTCAACGCTGCTAATTGGTTTGAGAACTGTAATAAACGTCAATATGTTTTGAAGAAGGACGTTAAGACACTATAATATAGAGTTAATGAAAATGCACTTGTGCGGAATAAAATATATAATATGAAAGTAATTGCATTGATGTTCAACATCATTTAAAAAAAAGGTTTTTATTTCGTCGTTTAAAGGTGCATGCTTTTCCATGGAGCGAAGTCTCGCGAGGCTTGGCGGGACGAGAAAAGCGCACTCGCAGTAAACCGTATGGCAGCCATAATGGTGATAAAAAATCGTGGCGTGATTAAATCGCTGCCATACGATTTTACTACAAGAGCGCTTTTCTCGCCCCTCCAAGCCTTGCGCAACATCGCTTCATGGAAAAGATTTAATATACAAAAATATAAATACACATCACGACTTCTGTGACAATATAACCATATCTACTGATAAAATAAAATGGCAAAAGTACCCGAAAACTGCAGCCACTTTTAGTAAAGTATTAAAATATCGAGTGGAAACGAACGCCATATAACCGTATCTTGATGAGGGTGTGTCACCACGCGTGCGAGACTTAGGGAGGGGGGGGGGGGTTGAAAGCTCGTGGCTGCTACCCCTAGCACGTCACAACATCATCCCTTACTGAGTAGAAACAGTTTCCTCGAAAGACGTCGGAAAAGATTAGTTGTCATATTATCTCTGTCGTTTACAGAAATTGTAATAATTGTAATTGAAAATTGTTGTTGTTGTAGAGAAATTTTTTGAGTTGTTAGATATTTAGTAGTTTGTACTTTTTTAAAATGCAATAGTTTCACTAAGTCAAGCTTCATATCAATCTCCAATAAGACCATTATTGTCTATTGTCTCAAAATGTTGTAATTTCTACGGGCAAAATCAATTTCATGTGCAATGTTATTGTACTATTTTAGTGCTGCTGTATTGGTCCTCACCCTAAACATATTATTTTAAAGACATTTTATATTAATTTTTAATTACTGTATTATCATTTATGTATGCATAATATGGGTGAAATAAAAATATAACAATATTAATGTTATACGTATAAAATTTACATTTCCAGAAAAAATTAATAGTATATAATTAAATAAACAAATCTTCATATAACTGATTATAAAATCTGCCAGAATTTCAATTGAAACTTCATATTATTATAAAATCAAAAAATAAAATCATTATTCATATTAAACAGTTAAAATTTTTAAAAAAAGCGTTTATAATTGGAAGCACAACATGCTGCAGGAGGTAAAAACGATTCAACAAATATACATTGATTAATGAATGTTCTATTGCTGTCTAGCTTGAGATTTGTGATACGACGATGATGTATTTTTTTACTGTGTGATGAATTATTATAGGCCGGTGTGTGGTCAGTAACTTATTACTTGGATTATATAGACAGCTATCACTTAACGTTGAAGGCTATAATTCACGTGCCATATCACGTCCATATCAACCGCAAGTTGTTAGACGTTATATATTTTAACTATCTTTTTTTCATATAATACTTGATTTGCTTATTGGTTCAAATACAGAAAAATTCCTTATGGAGACTTCAAGTGTTCCCTGGTGGGAAAATTTTCTCCATAAGCCTCCATGTTAGAAAATTATGCCAAAAAACAATTTCGATTTTTTTTTTTGCATAGGTTTATAAATAGATAGGATAGGACGGTAAGAACACCGCAAAATCAGCTGAATTTAAGAAGGTTCTTCCATTGTGGATACATTGATGGATACATAATATTATAATAGTTATATTACAATCCTAAAACATTTAAACAAAATATACATACATTACACACATTGTACATACAGTAGATTAGATATGATTATATTAGATTGTCAAAACGTTTAAATAAACTTCTCATTCACATTATATTAGTAAATATTTTTTTTTCTTTTTTTCATATATGTTGAATATTTTAAAATTGACTTTTTAGAATTTTACCTTTGACGGTGTTCTGTGTTAGTATGCTGCGATAATCACTTAGTTTTCGTGCACGTCACGGTATTCACGATACGAGGAGTTAAGGAGCGTTTTAGGGAGAGATATTTTAAGACGCGTTTTTTATACCAGGTAACAGGTAAGAAAAACGCTTCTTAAAATATGTCTCCCTAAAACGCTCGAATCCTTAACTCTTCGGGAATACCACCCATAGATCACTTGTCGTACACATCAGGACGTTACGAGCAGGTTTCGAGAGTCATCCGCTCTCTTCCTCAGGTGATCTGACTGTGAGAGTATTATGACCTACACCTTTTGGTGGACTTAAAAAGAGGAATGTATTTTATATTGAGTGAATATTAACGGAGAGAAAAAAACAAAAATATTATTGCAAATATAAATACAATGAATAAATTACCTATAGCTGGCAAGTTTGAAATGAAATTAAATAGGAAATAAATAATTGCAGTGTTGATGGACCAGCTATAGATCTCAGCCAGAAAAAAAATTTCAGTATGTAAAATATTGTAATAAAACGGATATGAACCAAATCTCTGGATTTTTGTATTTGTCATATTCCAATAGTATAGCAACTTATAATAAAAAGTGGAGTAAAGCGTATGTATATATAAATATATAATAGCTTATACGATACAACGATACATTTATCAATAACCAATATGTTTCCAATATGACTTGCTATGTAGCCATACAAAATGTTTTTAAATTTGGTATTGATGTGCATAATATATATTATAATTATATGTTTATAAATTTTATATAAAAAATATAATGGAATTGGATGAATGGCGATAAACGTCTCTAAGTGGATGATTTTAATAAGAGCCTAGGTTATATAATTATGACATAATTATGACATCATGCATTGTATTAGTTCTTTTGACACGTCGTTTCAAGATTAACAAAATTTTGTAGTAATTAAATTTTAAAATTATATATTACGAGTATAATTATTAAAAAAAAATACAATTAAAATATTATCATAGGCTGCTATAGATTCACACTTAACTTTTAGATACTGAATCTAAGGACAATTTGTGTACTTAAATTGACCCTGTTTAATTCAGTACAAAATTTGTACTGAAAAGTGCATAAAGTACTGAAAATAAGGTTTAATTCAGCCATTTAATGTACTGAATCCTAAAACGTCCTTGCTGTAAGGTGAAAATAAAAGTATACTGAAAACCCATTCAGTATCTAAAAAGTTTAGTGTGTTATAATAAAGCAAACAAAAGATTAAAATCTTTAGATTTTTAGCATTAAAAACTTGATTATACATTAATTAATAAAGCAATCTTAGCTTAAAAATGTTAAGCCCAAATTAATAACCTGTGTCACTTCAGAACTTTGATTTTAAACTGAAAATATCTCTAACTTAGAAATATGGAAAAGTTTGCTCCTTTTAGGAAATAAATAATTCAAAATCGATGTTTGAGTGTTATATCGTCATGATGTCACTCTTTTGTCCGAGTTATTTCACTGTTGTACAAGACTTCAAAATGCAGCCTACGTATCAGTCGTTTCAATGAAAGAGAGAGAGAGAGAGAGAGAGAGAGAGAGAGAGAGAGAGAGAGAGAGAGAGAGAGAGAGAGAGAGAATTTTAATTGAAAACATTTGACAGGTTTTCCCAGTTAAAATATACATGAACACACACATTTTATATAAATCTCAATCTACTATCCGTATAATTTTTTTTTCATTGAATTATATATTTTATTATATATCAACAACCAACTGAAATCAATAATCTAACCTTTCAAATAAAATTAACCCTCTGTTAACCAACTGTATAAGGATCAAAAGAAATATAAGATAATTTACTCTCATTTGATTGTGAACAGACCTAATTTTAAAATAATTAGCCAATAATAAATGTGCTAAATATTTTATATAGAGTTGATTGTGCTGACGTTATATATGCCCCTGTAAGTTAGGCACCAGAGGACCAGAATGCACAGACTAGTATATTATAAACAAATTACATATTGATTTTTTTTTTCACTTTATTCAACAAAATAAATCAGTATTAAAAAAATGGTAAAAATACAATAAACGATAGATAACATAAAAAGATCGCATCATTAAAGAACAATTAAAACTATTTTATTTCAATTTTTTTTGTCATTTCTCATATCTAATGCAATAGTAGTTGGACCTCGATCCTCTTTCTGTTTTCTACCCTCCTGACCGTCCGTATACCTGGCTATGCTATTTTCCCTCGTAAACCAATAACAGCAAACAACTCTATAGATAGGTTAAATTGTTACATTAAAAAAGTTTGAATTAAAATCCAAAAAATTATTGAAGATACAGGCACTTGAAAATAAATGGAAGATAGAATTAATTATTCAGTAATGCATGAATAGAAACAATTGGATTTAATCAGGCATGTTGTATAATCATAATTATCATGTATATTAGCATACAATTATCATCAAGTTTTAATGCCACGTTGTAATGGGTCACAGTAATTTTTTAATTCAACAATTAAAAACAAAAATTTCAATAGAAACAATATTATTTTCTATAATAATTCACATACGAAAGTTGATCTAAATTTTAGATAAAAAAATTACCAATCGAAGTAAAAATTACTAAAAAAGAAAATGTCATATTTTAATATTTTTTAATAAGATTATATGACATTTATGAAAAAAAAGCATTATTATGAAAGAAAATTTTACACTCACCAGGTTTATGGGGTAAAAAATATCCAAGAGACAGTTATGTTTAATAAAAAACATTTTAATAATTTTCGTAGAGAAAAACCCTTCTATGATATTGTTAACATTTTCTTTGTCAATAAAATCAATTTTGTTGCATCTTTCTGCCATAATTAGTTAATTTTTAATTAATTTTTTAATGCTCCTCACCCGCTGATGGGTCTTATATTGGGATTTTTTACACCCCATGACATATGACAAGGGTTTTATATGGTTGTGGCAACAATACTCTTTACAAGTTTGAGATTACGGTCAAGCCACGTGGCCGCGGGTGTTGTTACATTCATAAGCTTTTATATTGGCCACAACAATTCAACAAAATATAAAGCGTATTGTGTTATTTACTGGCATTTTTATGCTGTTGTTATGATAATTAGGGAGTCTCTTGAGTGAGTAATGTCATTTTTAGAAAAGCTGTTTTACTTCTGGTGACTTATACTTTTTCGCTTTCTCATAAATAACAACAGACACTATATTGAAACTATACAATGTGTTATCTTATACTATATAATGCGATATATTACAACAGAGAAGTCGGTGTTATAATGAGTTTATTATAATGTAATTATCAATATATAAAGAAATATTGATATTGTCACACAAACCCGATTATCTATATACTACATTTTACTGTATGTATAAATACTGCAACGGCAGGTATATTCCTACATTGAGAAGATTATAACTGATGATAAAAATACAACAATAACGATTATACGTATTTCTTTTGTTTATTATTTTAATATATATATATACGAATAATAAAGAGGACTTTTGAGATAAAGCAAAAGTGCTATTAATTATGGCCCGGTTTTAATTCAAATTTGGGAGGTGTGGCGCAGTACGCTTGAGCGGGTCTCATAAGATCACTGAACTCAAACAACGCCAAGCGTGGTTAGTAGTTGGATGGGTGACCATTTTCCACAAAAAACACGTTTCCCACCCAGGGGTAAATCATTGAGCTATTCCACTATATGTGCACATGCACATGGTTAGATCCCATGGCTTTGGACCATTGCACTTCCGGTTCATTGACAAAAGTTGTAGCGTCCATCCTGGCTGAGGTTTCCACGTTTCCCTCAGTCACAAGCAAATGCCGGGATGGATTGCAAGGCCGTGACCGCCCCAATTCTGGAAGAGCCCACGAAACGCTCAAGTTAGTTTTTCGGAAGGTTCGGGGTTTCAAAGCAGTAAGTAATTAGTAAGTACAAGTACCCAAAAAGGTTTGATTGAAATTAAGAAAAAAAAACATACTTATTGCTTCCTGTTGAAACATTAGTTATAATTAGAATTAATTAACTTTAAATTTTATTTTTACTGGCGTTTGATGTACACAGAATATATCATTATATACGCATAATACGTACGGTGTGATTATAAAACGTTTTAATGCAATATATGTTATCATATATTATGTAATTTTGTAGTCTCATTTATTTTATTTTGTCAGAAATTCAATAATAATATATGATGTTCATATTTATTGTTACTTAAGTTTTTTAGATAAAAAAATATATAATAAGCCTGCTAACTTGCTTACTACCATGGAAGAAAGTAAAAAAAAAAAAAAAAGGAAAAGAAAGTAATAAAAATAAATATATAAAGATTAAACTCATCATTAAAGACTAAAAATATGATTTTTTTTTCTAATCAAACCCTAACTAATTACTACTAATTACACACCACTTTGAAACCCCGAACCTTCCGAAACCCTAACTTAGTGTTTCGCGCGGGCTCTTCCGGAACGGGGGCGGCCACGCACTTGCAATTCATCCCGGCATTTGCTTGCGACTGAGGGAAACGTGGAAACCTCAGCCAGAATGGACGCTACAGCTTTTGTGAATTTAGAAGTGCATTCCTCTTTCAAATGAGAATAAAGGCATCAGGGCAGAGGGATACATCAAGACCTTATGAACCTTTTAGCTCTATCATGGTATCTAATTAAAAACACCTACTGGGTATATTATTATATAAAATGCGTATTATTTATTATACATTTCATAAGAGTTAATTACTGTAAAATTTTATTTAAATAATGTAGCACTAGTATGCACTGCATTTTGTCTATAATTTATTAGAGATAAATTATGTTATGTAATGTGATATTGCATGTAATAATAATTTTACTATTCATTACACCATATTAAAGATAAAATAAATGTTGTTTTTATTTCAAATTAATGTGATACTAATAATTAAAAGATTAATAATAAGAATTATACTAACTTGTGTACAAAATCTAGAGCTACATATTTAGTAGAAAGAATTTTAATCTGTTGAATAATAAAGTACTGTAAAATCAGGGAGTGTTGTATATAATATACAAAATCCACAACAACTTGTTTGTTAGCATAAAATGCTTGAATGAATTGAAAAATGGCAGGTAAAGAGGCTAGGATTTACATGACAAGTATCCCTCCCCCTCCTCACCAGCAAGAAAGTGCACTGCTTATCTCATACTTCCACATTTTATGTACAAAAACATTGATCTTCTCGCCATGATAGTTACAAAACTTTTTTAATTTCTTTTTTACGTAGAAAATTAAGTGAAATAATAATGGAGATTCCAAAAATTTTACTTATAAACAAACTTTGCTTATACTCGAATCTTAATTTTCTATCCTGTGTAGCTGTACAATATTTATGAATGACTTTTATGATGAAAGCCATTGTTATATACTCCCCTCACATTCTAAGAAGAATATACCTGCATGTCCTACTTTCTGTACTTTTAACCTACGCACGGAAGAAGTTTTTGCATTGAAAAACAAATCAATATAACACATCAACATATTGATGTTTTTTTCAATAATAAAATAATCGTTCTGAAAATTAAAAAAGTAGGATAAATTGCGTTTTTATTCTCTTCATTTTAGCGTTAAAAAATAATTTTGATGTGATAATTAGGGAAGTAGTTATACAATACATTATGAAATATAGAATATAATTATTATAAAATATTAATTAAATTATTACAAGAAAAAAATCGAAATAATTTGAGAGTTCAGTTTATATCAGTTAAGGTGTTAAAATATCAGAAGGCTAGCGCTTATAGTTTTTATGAACTTCAAGTTTAAAAATGGGGTATAGAAAATCCCATTGTCCCGACACAATTGTATTTTAGTAAGACCTGGTGAGTGTTAAAAAAAAAAAAACACAATAAAATAATTTGTTCTGAAGAGATAATTTTGTTGTATTTTTAGTATCAAATTGTATGTACGATTGTAAAATGGAGGATATTGCCATGTCAGTGATCTGCTGTATTATTTATTAGACTGAACATACAACGACTATAAACTCTCAATATAATGTTCCCCTCCGAATGAATTAAAGGGACATTCACGTCAGTAGGGAGCCGTTGTGCTGCTCTTTATGGGAAGTGACACTCTCCTCTCAATTACTGACTTCGTCACCACAGTGAGTTCAAGTACTGAGCCTAGCTACAAGTTTTGATATTAAAATTGCAAGTAATTTATTCTTTAATTGGAAATATGTAGCTCAAATTGTTTTTATTTATAACTTGATGATATAGTTAGTGCAAAGCAGCTAGCATCTGTATTGTTTCTGCTGAAGATCAACAGGTACACTGTATGTATTGATTTAAAAGCAGAGTATTTCCATAGAGAAATGCATTGGTCATTGTATTTCTCTATGGTATTTCTTATTTGCAATTTTTCTCTATTTTTGATGGAATATTTTTTTATTGGCATTAAAGTGGTACAGTAGTGTCCAGAAAAGACAAATCCTTATATTTCTAGTCCTAGTGCACATCTCTTGTGAAAAAACAAAATTATAAATAATAAAATAAACACTAAAAGATTAATAAGCCTGTTTGTTACTCTTTATTGTTTAATTGATGCAGCAAGAGAGGAAAATAATTTCAATTTAATAAATTGTGTATTAATGTAAAACACATCGCAATACATTATATTGATTATATTAACATTTTATAAAATACCCTGTTGAATATGAAAATTTGAGGGCAGGGGGATTATTATAAATGTGTAGTGGTATAAAAAAAAAATAGAAAGGTGCAAAGGGATGCGATGTAAGAATATCTTATTCGCGGTGTCACATTTGCTGCATGGCACCAAACGCGGATACCAGGAAACCTTACCATCTTTCTGAATAACTTTTTCGTGCCCTCGCGCCCGTGTGAAGATGCACGATTTTTTGTGTGCTCATCGCACAAACTTTCTACAAACCAGTCATTAAAAATAAATCTCCAGGCACGAGACATAATCATGGTTACTAACTATTGGTCGGAGGTTCGAGATTTCTATTCTAAAAGCAATAGCCAGAGGATTTATCCATCTATATGTATTATCATCAGCTCAGAAAACCGGCTTTACTGTATAGTGCATGCAATAGTTGACATACCGATTACTTTATAGCGACCATCAAAATTAAAGTTTCCACGGTTTCCTCTGAAACGCCAGGTAAATTATGATATAGATTACTATAGGCCATTGCCTCCCCACAAGTTAGAGTTTCGGAAGGTTCAGGTTAGATCAACAAATGTAATATTACCACCGGAAGTATTCAAAGTTTGAAGTTTCTGGACTTTATAGTTCATTTTTTAACCTGAAACTTTGCAGAGATATTTCTGCAAAGTTTTATACAGTAAGATTTCATTATTCCTTCCGGAAGTAGCCGGAATTTTGACTTTTTCAGCTCTTCTGTTTACAATTAAGTTTGAAACTTTATAATGGTTTGAAGTAAAAGTACTGACCTATGTGTGAAATTTTAACACTGAAATACGAATAGGAAGGTCAGAAACTTTACACTTCCGGCTACTTCCGGGGAAAATATCACGTTTGTTAAATTATCGTACATAATATGTTTTATACCTGATTTCAGTTTAATTTAAAAAAAAACTTAAGGATTGACCTCAGTTGATTGAGATCTCGGAATGGGCCCCCTTAAAAGCTACAAGATTTGCAGAGAACTTAGAACTCACCATCAATATGAGGCATGTAAATTTTGAAGTGGATCGGTTCTATCATACAGTTTTGAGAAAACTGAGGTAAAAGTTTAACATTGGCCTTATGGACGGAAACCGGAAATGGAGGTATTGTGAGGAAACCGCCCCCTTGAATCTGCTCAAACCATAAGCTTTTAAGTTTTAGATCATTTTCGGATTTTTTAAAATTATTTCATTCGATTTTGTCTGACAGAAATTTCCTTTGATTCACGTAGTAACTGAGGTTAATCGTTAAGTATTACCTCCTCTTAGTATGTACTTTGTTTCTCGGCCAATGCCCCCCTGTCGTGGTCCAGTGTATAAGAAGATTTATCTCAAAGCCTCCCAGTGCTCCATGATGCATTATAATACCCGTCCTGTAAATTTTAACATGTCTTTGATACATGCGTCGTATCATATTACTCTGTAAAAACACTGTACATGTTTGAATTTATTCTGAGAAAGCTGCTGTGATCGTAAAATCTTTATGTTGTTTGTAATTTGATTATTAAATTGCAGCGCAAGTGTAAATTATCCTTCAAGTTATTGGCACTTAAAATTTTTATAGTTACAAACAAATGCGTGGTGCTGATTTTTTTTTATTACTAAAATCTTCATATTTAATTTCAAATGTATTTTAGATTAAGGTTGAAAGTAATAAATGTACTATATTCTTCGATGAAATGCAGTGAAAAACACGACAAAATATTATTTAAAATATTATAGACAGCAATGGAAATTAATACAAGGAGAAATAAAATGGAAATTTTTAAAATTATATTATAAATTGAAAAAATCCAGGTTTAATTTTATAAATTTTTAACTATAGTTATGACTTTATTTTGAGAAACCATTTCAATTTTGCTGCAGGGAAAATTTTTGTTTTGAAAAAATTATAAATAATATAGTACAAAATACTCGAAACAATATATAGATATATTTTTTTAAATACTGTAAAATTAGTATTTTTTGTCAATCGCTCTTGTACGAATTAAGATATGGGAATTAATAAAGCGGGAATTTCATATATAGGAGCGTTGAAACCAACAATTCTCTTGAAAAACCATTCCATTAACTTGAAAATTTCTAATTGCATTCATGAAAAAGCGCAATAAAATAATAAAATGATCAATGCTTTTCATCAGTACATAAATAAAATATTTACATAATTTTTTTCATTTTTTTAAATAAAGGAATAAACATGCTAAATAATTAAAAATAATAAATCTAGTTTATCCAAAACATCAACACCACCAACGTATGACGTAATTCATTAATCGTTAAATCATTATGTGTCATGTGGAGCTAGCTAGATTTTTACATGTAGTAAATACTGTATAATGATTTATAGCTCTTAGTAGCTTAGTGTATATTATACCAGGAATAGGAATCAAGAGAAGTTTTACGTACTAAAGCAGAATTAAGAATTAATATACAATGTATAAAATGAAAATAATATATTATTCATTAAAATAAATAATAACCATAATGAGATATTAGAATGCGAAAATTTTAGTTGCTTAATCGAAAGGTGTAAAAATATGGTACTGTGAATTTTTTCAGATTTTTCTGAGACCAGAAACTATTTTTAAAAAATTATTGAAAGTATATTTTGATGACGTCATGGGCGGCACTCCTTAAGAAATAGAATAGAGCAGTGCCACCCGTGACGTCATCAAAATAGACTTTCACTAATTTTTTAAAAATAGTTCCCGATCTCAGAAAAATCTGAAAAAATTCACAGTACCATTATATTTATTTTTACCCCTTCTTTCGATTAAGCCACTAAAATTTTCGCATTCTAATATCTCATTATGAAGTATAAAATTAATTAATTTATACCGACCTAACTACAGTTTGTTTTAAATAAAGGCAAATTTGTATTAATATATATTTATATATGAAACCATATAAAATCAAAGATGATCTTTGTTAAATAAGATATTTGACCTGTGTATTCCGAGTTAAGGTAGTAACCAATTTATATAAACTGCTGTGTGATTTTGTATTGTGAGACCCATGTTGAACAGAAAAAAAAATCACGTATTGGATGGCAATTTCTAATTAGAAAAAAAAAAAAACATTGAAAATATAATGCCATACGAGCCATCATTATAGTATATACACCTACATATTATCATCAGTGGCTATTATTAATGTAGCTTGTTTACAAAGAAATATTTGCAATGAAATATGACGAAATAGCATTGATTGCCCTGAAATGAATCATCATAATGATTTTATTCGAATGTATATAATTTATAAGTGACGTAAGGATCTCATGCAAGCTTAGTATATATATATATATATATATATATATATATATATATATATATATATATATATATATATATAATAATATATAATATAATGCTTTAAATCACAATATTTTTAATTAATGGGGATGTTCTTTTTGACAAGCTTAACCAACGTTCGTTTGTACAGAGAATATAGCAGTTAAACTCCTATGCTTGCCGTACGAGGGCACTGAAGTAAATTTTGAAACCTTTGTGAAAATTTTGCATTATTTTGTGTTTAGAGCTATTTTTTTTAATTCTAAAAAATACTATATTTTTTCCCCAGTATTTTGGTATTTGGTATAATATACTTTTCTCCGCACTAGATACAGTATTTTCCTAGTTATAGCAGATTTAGATGATACCCCATTTGGTCCCTATCTCCCTATGCTTTTAACATGGGTAGCGGACTAAAGTGCCGTTGACCCGCTCAGATTTCGACTTTGATTCTAACATATGACTTTCTCTACTATCTTCTCTATACTGTTTATACATGCAGTTGAAGACACTCGTGAATTTCATGTGTCAAATTTTTAGGATTTATTGCAACGCGAAATTTCAAAAATAGCATTAGATGATGAGCGTATTCAAAGTTTCGCGGCATGATGGGTCCTGAAATGCTTGAATCTGATTGGCATCTTTAACATTGGCTAACGTTGGCTAAATCAGTGGCTTAACTTGGTATACATGATCAAAATGTGTTAATTACCCCCAAAATATCAAATAATCAATCATTAAATAAGGAACGATGACTAGAACCAGAGAACAGCGAGTACTCTCTCTCTCTCTCTCTCTCTCTCTCTCTCTCTCTCTCTCTCTCTCTCTCTCTCTCTCTCTCTCTCTCTCTCTCTCTCTCTCTCTCTCTCTTTCTCTCTGTTAGACCAGAGTAATTTTAGTATAGTAAATATTCTCAATAATCATAAAAATAATGCAAATTTAAAATCTTCTCTTATTTAAGTATCTTTACTCTCCGAATATTTTCCATATATAAATATATACCCCAATGTATCAAATACCAAATTTACGAAACAGTTGGCACGTGAATGTGTTTCAATCTTTATATAACAACAATGTTGAGATCCGTATAATATTGTTGTGATGACCATGTAAGTCCCACTCACAACAATAACGCTCGGGTGAACTCGTAACCCACGCTCGGCTGTCTTGAAGAGAGGGCTAATAACATCAGCGGGGGCGTGCTGCAACAATGGTGCTCATTGTTGGTCGAGGTTCGCCACTCTCCGAGCTCTACACTTTGGGACACCAGGAACGCTACCCTGACTTACTGTAGAGTTCCACGTAAAAAATGTTTAGATATGCAATTCAATAGCATTCACCCTGTTTTATAAAAATTTACCCTGCAGCATATAAACATTTTTTGTGTTTGGCCCATACATGGGAGAAAGAGAGAAATCTACTCACTATATTTTAATATTTATGTACTTAACTTTCATTAAAAAAAAAAACTCCCCCCTTTTTTTTCAGAAATTCATTGTTTAAATTATTAACTTTTTTAATTAATTTTTGTCTTTTGCACCCTTTTCCCGCTTTAATAGAGTTGCAGTTCAATTTGACCCCCCCCCCCCCTCTCCCTTCCCTGGTAATGCTATGGTTACGTTCACCAATCTGCATGGTGTGACAACCTCTCCACAAATAGAAGATTGGATATCCCGACTTGTTTTCTGGAGAATACGATAAAAAAATCATAAAAATAATAATAATGCGCACATTATAATAAATCTTTTATGTATAATAAATTTGATAGTTTTGTGGAACGAGTTCGTCATAAAATATTGACATTTTTAATGTTGAGAAATTTATCTAAATATAAATAAGCGCTGAAAATATATTTATATAATATAAATATCTGCATGATATACGAACTAGTGTTATCTTAATCCCAGATTTTTCTCCGTGTAAGATTATAAGAAATAAAATATTTTGATGATATAAAATCTTTAAATACCCAACCATTTTTATTTCTGTAAACAGACCAATGGCGTTTCAGCTTTTCATGTTTTTAATTTGTAGTATATAATAAATATATTTAATAGCAATTTTAATGAGATTTTTTATTTATTTATTTTTTATTTTAATCACAAAAGAGTGAAAAATTCTTGGATGTCAAAAAGCTCCCAGCTTTGTGCCCATTCGATCACAATTATAAAAATATCCATAAATTTTTTTTATCATCATGTTTCTTTTCTGTATAAAAATGTAATTGGATTTTTGTGATTTATATTCTTTTCCTCAAGCATTATGTGCGTATAGTATATGGATTTTTTTTTTTTTTTTTTTTTAGATTTGAGAAAAAAATATATATATAATTCTGTTGTTTTAATATTTTAATTAATATAAAAATAATATACATTTGTAAAGAAGGACAAAAAGAAAAAAAGACTCGTTGCTATTAAGGCCTATATTCCTATGCTAAGGTATTGACGGATAAGTTTTAATGACAGTTGAGCTTAGGGATAAATTTTTGTATAAAAAGATTTGCACTAATAAGTCGTATTATATTATTAAGTATTGTCTCTTGCTAGGGAGGGTTTTGGTATTTGAGTTCACTTCTAATCGTGTCAAATTGCATTAATTCAAAATTATTTCAGTGAAAAATTAAAATTTCATATCTTAAATTGATTGATAAAAAAGTAGTAAATTTTTTGCTATTTTTTTTATGGTAAAATCGATGTTACTTACTATACGCTGGTACAAAATAAATTTGATGACTAGAACGTGGGTGTACAAAATCACTTCTCAAGCTCCAGATTGCGTGATTTTCATCATGACCAATCTACATCTCTTCATAGAACTTGACGAGTTTAATTTGGTGGATCAAACGAAAGATCTCGGACGCCAATTTTTTTTCTCTCTCTTTTGATTTCTTTGGTCAAATATTTTTAATCAAAAATATATTTTTTTCAAGTGAAGCTAGACATATAGATTATTTATTAGATTAATAAAAAAAAAATACTTAACCATATTTAGGCTTATAAAGACCATTTTTTCAAGAGAGAAGACCTCTTTCTCTTCTTCAAAATTACGGAACAAATCTAAAACATGCCTAGTTATTAAATATTGAAGTGCTGTAAGCAGTTGCATAAAATATTATTTATTATAATAAACTAATTATAATATTAGATTATAATATTCCTATAGCAAATTCAAGCAACAAACCTTAATTATAATTTAATCAACCTCCTTAATTGAAACTGTGCATGTGAAGGTTACTTAAACTAATTTCATATTATTATTATTAATACAATTTAATGAACCTAATTATAATTTATATGTTACAAAATTTGAAGCAATATTATTATATATCTTTATTTTTTGTAACAATTTATAAATTAATTAACAAAATACTAATTAAAACTCTATTATAATAGGATAATAGAGTGTGTAATTTGATTTTAAAATTTCTTTAGAACAAAATTAACAAACTTACAAGGAAGATTTTTAAACTTTATTCCTTCCATCACATGGAAATTAGTTTCATTTGCAATAATGATTAGTAGGGTAAAAGTGAGTTAGAAAATTGAAAATTTTGAATAATTTACTTTTTAAATTAAATTCTAAATTTTGTATTTAAAAACTTGTGAATATATTTCAATTTCAATGTATGATTATTTTATAAAAATCAATATAGCAAAATGCCAAATTTAACCTTTGCTTATGTAGAATAACTTTAAAAAAATACCATGTATAATTTCGTATTCCCAACTACGAATTCAATTTATATACCACTGCATGTATGTATCATAAACAGAGCTCTACTAATATATACACAATTGATTTAAAATTTAAATGAAGTAAATTTTAATTTAAATCGATATACTGATTTAAATATTAATTTGATTTAAGTAATCTGTATAATACATATTTATGTATTGCAACCGTCGGATAAAAAAAGTGTAGAGTTCTGATATGAGCTTCACGTCCGACTTGAAGTGTGAACTGAATCTGAATTTGATCCTTATAAACACTTGTCTTTAAGTTAGTTTCGTGATCAGAGCAGATTTGCTGTAGAGCTAAATCTATTTTGAACAATTTATATATTTTCAGAACTAAGAGCAAGAAGTAACAATAATTGTACTGTATTTTACTGAGTGAACTTAACATTTTCATGCAATAAGATACTTACCACTTAATGCTTAGTTATTCAATTATTAAAATAATTCAGTAGCACTGTATTATAGCTATGTGGTTTTTGCAACAAAGAGAATTCAAGTTAAAAATTAGTAAAAATTATTATATTAAATTATATAGAGTGCGGAAAAAAGTCATTTTGCCTATTTGTGCACATGAGGACTATTTTGTTGTCATTTAGGATGTCCACCGATCTCCGGAAGTAGATTAACATGAGCCTATATAAAAAAAGACTATTTAGACTATTTTTGGATTTTGAGACTATTTTGGCAAAAATGACTTTTTGTGACTTTTTGACATATTTTTAGTGCATTTCAGCTCTTTTCTTCATATTGTCAAAAAAAAAATGAAGTAAAGAAACAAAGACTTCAGTCTGTGTAAGGGAAGTCTGTGTAAAGAAATATAAAAAAAAAATAAAACTTTTAATCACTCTTTTAAATAGCACTTTTGAAACGCCTTTTTGCTGCATTTTCTAAAAAAAATGTGACTTTTTTATAGACTATTTTTTTTTAAAACAAGTGACTTTTTTGTAGACTATTTTTCAAAAATTAATTGACTTTTTAGGCGTCTATTTTTCGAAAAAAATGTGACTTTTTTCCGCGCTCTATTAAAATTAATCATAATTTTTTGTTTACACATTTGCATAAAAAATGTGCAATATTTGTTGATTTAATTCCAAAAACAAATATGACATCTGTTTTCTATTTGTTATTACTTATTACGCATGTTTTGAGACGTGCGGTCGTTGCAATTTGAGGGTGAACTATTCAGAGCGTGAAGTGATGACATACCTTTCTTGCCGCCTGCTATATATCGACCGGAGCCCTAGGGTTTGTGGTGTCACCGTAGTTACCACTGCTTTTCAGTAATCTGATTTGCGAATCGCCCATGTAGAACTTAATCGCAAAAGAGAGAAAAATATTACTCTTTTGATTGAATATAAGTTTATAAATAAATTCATGTTTTAGTTTTAAATATTTAGATTGATTTTTTTTTTTTTAATTTTATTAGAAGAAAGGAAATAAGGGTTGTAATAAATTCTTAAAATGTCAAAATATTTTGTTCGTATTTTATTGTTTCTAAAATTCAAATTTAATGTACATTTCAACACTGTCCACAATTTAAGCTGAGGTAATTTTTGCTCAAAAATACACATCGGTACAGCACGAACGTTATATACCGCTGACTGATTTATTGTGGAGTTGAAAAGACAACAATATGCAAATTTGCAGTATTTTTTTTTTGCGAGAGGACCAATTAAGCTATGTACACGATTGTCGGAATATTTTCGGGACGGAATTTCAAAATTTTTTATTCGCTCTGACTAAGAATTTCTTAGTAAATCGGAAAAAAGAAATATATAACGAATTTTCTGATTGGTCAAGATTTACAATCCCGCCAATCGTGTAGCTTTAGTTGTCATGATTCATATCCTAAAATTCACGCCTGCATTGACTTTATGACAGCTCCCACTAAAAGAGCATATACAGTGGTAAAGTTCGTGGTGTCCATAAAAATTTCATGATCAATAGATGGCAGCAGCATCGACGTTTATTTCGGCATCATGAAACGTTTCATGATTATCTTCATACATTTTTAAACACAAATTTAAAAGAATTAAAAACTCTTAAGTACATAACTAAATTCACTTGTTGATCCAAGCATGGTATTAAAATTTAAACATTTCTATTTAACATTCGGATCTTTTGTTTATTATGATCATGTTGAAAATTAAAAAAAGAATGTCGATATTTTTCATTAAGATTTGCGTTACTTTTGAACTATGTAGCATGATAATATGTAACTATAAGTCTTTGAACAGTAGTGTGTAGTATATAAGTGTAGTAAATGAAGATAGGTTTGGATTCAAAAAAAAAGTATTTTCTTGTTTTTTGTCAAAGGTATAAATCTTTTTCCTTGTAGAGTAAAGAAAAAGAGCAAAATGTTGCTAAAAGAAACATATCAAAGGACAGTAAATGTTGTCTCTTTGTTTGTTGCGGACACTTTTCTTGCTGGGGAAATACTTCTTCTTAAAAGACACAAGAGAGACGTGCGGTGAGCAAGAAGAGAGAGACTTAAATTTATATTAGAATTTAATTCTGTTTTACCAATAGCATGAACAGTAAATGAAAATTTCGGACATTTTTTACTGTATTATAATATTGAATTCTTGTAAACAAAAAAGAGGCTAATTCAATTATAAATTGCTATTTTGATAGTTCCATGATAGAGCATAATACACTACAACAATATAAGGCTTCATTTTACCATCATAACCTGGAACTCTTCACTGAAATATCCGTTCTCAAACTGTTACGATCCGGTCGCCATCGGTGTTTAATTGAACAAACCTTTACAATGGAGAACATACATCAAAAAATTTATTGCAGAAATGAATAGAGGGTACCAAATTATGCTACTCTGAGTTTTTTCAGATTTTTTTGAGACCCGAAACTATTTTTAAATAATTATTGAAAGTCCTGTGATTTCAGTTGGCACCCCTGAATTCTTAATAAAAAGGATAGGGACTAGACGCCTATTCACGTCTCCAGGGGGCGTGGCCGCACTTTCAATAATTATTTAAAAATAGTTCTGGGTTTCAAAAAAATCTGAAAAAAATCAGAGTAGCATAGTTTGGTACCCTCTATTCATTTCTGCAATAAAATTTTTTCATGTATGTTGTCCATAGATTAAGTTTACACAATTTGACTACAGCAGCATACTTACATTGCTCCATTAAATCTTGAATATTTTGTGTTGTCTTTTCCGTAGCTCATGTGAATTTATTAATCTTGCGCTTCATTAGAAACAATAGAAAAAATTAAAAGAATAGGACCTTGGTAGTAAATTTCGCAGTTCGAACACTAGATTTTTTTATGGCTGAGAGAATCGTGTCGTCATTATGGATGCTTACCATTGCATCAGCTTACCAGTAATTTTTATATCGGACTATATTTGGTTATATGGTTACATTGAACCATATAAAAAAGAATATTGAACTCTTTCTTCACATTTTTTTATTATTTATTTTCACAGGAATACACCCATATAAGGTTGAAGCTTGAGGTGCGGTAATGGGTATAGGGATAACCGAGGGATCGTATATAGTAATGACCTGTTATGCGTCCCAGCTTTAAATATGCTGTGGTAAGACCGTAAGACTGAGTGAACTGTGGAAAACTGAAACTTTTTTATCAATGAACCAAAGCGATGTCCAAAGCCTGGAGAACCACACACAAGTACATCACTGCACTGGGTGGAAAGCGAGATGAATTTACCCCAGGGAGGTAGCAGGGAGGTAGCAAATGAATTTTTACTTGAAACGGTCACCCATCCAAGTACTAACCATGCTCGACGTTGCTTGACTTTGGTGATCTAACAAGAACCGGTCAATGCACTGCGCCATGCTCCACCTCAAGTATACTGCTAAATATAAATTGCAAGTGGTTTTTGTTGTAAAAAAATATACATATATGTTGTAGTTATTTTATATTCTTTTAATCACTCTTTCCAAAAATAAATTAACTTTTTGTTGAAAATTTTGAAAATACTTAATTGCATGCAGCGTCTTCGAGCACAACTTTAACGAGTTGACGTTTCAATAAATGTGACAAATTTTACAACATATGCATAACTCAAAGTCTTCTATCCAAAATGTAATAGTGTAATTAAATAAATCCTTCTGCTCTTAAGAATTATTATATTCTTCAAAATAGTTAATTAATTTGTTTGTTTTTTACTCTAGCATTCTATGCTATAGCATTGGTATAAATTTGTAGGTTAGCAGCCACTTGTGATATGGTGCTTCTAGTGCCTTGCTTGCTACCCCCACCCCACTACTTGTAATACTGTGTGTACCTTGGGTGAAATAATAAAATAAATAAAAATAAATAAAATAGTGAATAAATTTACAACTAGTAGGAGATGTTAAAACACGTGTATATATTAACAGAAACTTAATTATTTATAAAAATAAAAGAGTGTGTTTAATACTGCAGGATTTCTTTCAATTGAAATCTTTATATCTAAAAAAAAAAAAATGACATGCAAATAAATATATATTGTATTGAATTCAAATCATAAAATAGTTTACTGTATCGAAGTAAAACGTATTTTGAATTGAAAAGGTTTTCTATAATTGAATACAATGTATAGTTGGTCGATTTCTATATATAAATATTCACCCACTATAGATTTCCACTATTGTTTTTTAGAACATTTCTCATTGCTTATCTCTTTCGTAAAGCTGTAACTACACAATACATCACGAAACCTTCTGTTTGCTGCAATAAAAAAAAATCGAGTGAAAACAATAAAAAAACGGTATTGAAATATCTGTTTACATGATACAACCCATCATTGAACAATCATTCATGATTTTTTTATAACATATTTGTGACTACAGAACCTCGAGTTAAGTAATGCTAATTTTTTCTAGATGTTTTAAAATTATTAACAGTTCTTTAAAAATTGGCGCAAACAAATTTTAGGATAAGAGGAGTAATGTGACAGTATGATGAGGTTACTTAGATATAGGAAAGGAGGCGGCTGTGTTAGGTTCTTCCCCGGTATATTAACCTGGTAGTGACGATAGGAAACCATACAGAAAACCATTTGTTTATTATTTCTACAAACTGTATTTTTCCAGTTGAAACAAAATGAAATATTTCCCAAACGTTGTTGCAAGTACTTGAAAAAATAAGAAGTTTATTAATCTTCCATAAAGACAAGTCAATAATACATACATAAATATAATGGTGGTTACTTCATTTTAGTCTTTAAAAAAATCATCCATCTTGTATATCTCATTTTGAACAAGATATATCATTTTATCAATAATTTGGGGAAAAACTGTTGAACAATAAACATTTCTGCAAGAAATTTTGTACTCAATTTAAACTAGGCTTTATATTATAGATATATAAGGTCTGTTCGTAAATACACAATCAGAATGAATCGATTATTTGTGATGAACCTTATGTTCCATGTACAGAAGGTTCTTCACAAAAAATTGATTCTTTCTGATTGTGTATTTACGAACAAACCTATAATTCAATTGAAAATTTTGATTTAAAAAAATGCATCTGAAACTTGATTCGACAGCACGTGATATAATTAAATCATAGATGCTTTAAGTGTTCCCCGGCGGGTAAATTTTCTCCATAAGCCGCCACCATATTAGAAAATTTGAATTTTTTCTCAGTAACTATTAAATCTATTAAATTGAAACCATCTCCTACCCCCCATTTATGGACCTTCTGATAATGAATCGAGAGCATAATTATTTTAAATTTCTTTAATGCCAAAAAAGCAGTTTCGAGTTTTTTTTTACATAGGTTTAAGTAGGACGGTGGGAACACCGCAAAATCAGCTGACTTGAAGCCTCCATTATTGAGTTGGTATGACGTCATCATTAAGTGCAATGGACCTACCTTTATGTGTCCCCAAACTTGGCTCCCGCAACATATCGTGATGAAAAGAAGAGACGAGCCGAGCAAAAAAACTCGTCAGTTTGCAGCTCGAATCGATCATTTTCCTAGAAACCACCTCATTATTGGATTACATCTCCTGAAACTCTCTTTCCAATTACAGAAATAAGTCTCTCTTTTTGTATATTTATCGAAAGCCAATCAGTAAAATTTAAATATATATTATATAGTAATCACTTTTTTTTTTTTTTTTTTCATTTTCTCTAAAAGATGAGTAAAATAAAAATGAATATAAAAGATAAAGTTTTTAATGTAAATGAAGTAGTTTTCAAAAGCAGTATAAAGTATATTTTCCCTTTATAGTAAAGACCTATAAAATTGACTTTTTTACACAAGTTTATTACAACTCTATTCAAAATGTAAATTAAACTTTAACTGCAATTAGATGAAGAGTTGATTCATGAAGAAAATTTATCGATTTTAACCTGTACCAAGTATCAAAAGTAAAGTTGATGTTTTAGATACCTGAAGAATATTAATTATAAATATGGGATGTTTATTCCATAATATTTTGAATAAATATGTTGTTGGTAAAAAAAAAAAAAAAAAAAAAAAAAAAAAAGAAGTTATCATGAGTATATCTGAAGCAAATAAAAATCGAGTGCAGTGGAGGTCTCTTTTAACAGCAATCAACTCTATATAATTGAAATATATAGTTATAAATTAATTAGAAATATAATAATATTTTATTTTAATGTTCAAAATGTTATTTTTACAATTCAGTTTAATTATTCAAAAAAGCTTTCATTAGAGAAATCATGTTATATCATACATCAAGTTTGGGCTTAAATACATATGACTTTTTATAGCCAAATCAGCCAGAAAAATATACATAATAATCGAAATCTATAGAATTATTTAAATTCATTGCAAATACTTAATTCACTCTTTACATATATTACAAAGAAAATATATGAAAATAACATATATATTGGGGTTATCCAAATTATGTTCATTCTTCGGGTATATGTGTTTAAATTATTTAAATTTATAAAAGCTTATTAATTACAATTAAGTATGTTACATATTTTATGTTATATTTTATGTAATAATTGACGTGATCCACGCTGATTTTTGAGCGAGTGCACCCGGAGGCTAGGCAACTTGTTTAGCATTAAAACAAGACAGGTTGTATATGCAGCAGGGGCTACTATTTCTTGGTGCTGAACAAGTTTTTATTATTTAATTTTTATTTTTATTTTACAATGTTAGCGTATATTCTGATATTTACGTAAGTATTTAACTTTATATCAGGCGCGGATCCAAGGGGGGAGCTGCAGCTCCCCCCTCCGAAATTTTAGATTTAACGTGTGCAATATAGGCATTTCCCCTACTCCAATTTTCTTTTTAACATTGGCCTTATGGAGGCAGCCTCCCCCGAAATTCTTTTCTGTATCCGCACCTGCTTTATAGTATTGCTATTACCAACTCGTATGAATACAATTCAAACTTCTCGCTATTAGGCATATTATAGCTAAAGGAAATTATGGAAACCTGTAACAGGAAGTTCGACACACTCTATAAAGTGCACCTCTCGAATACAGAGCACTTTTTTGAACTCCGGAAAAGTGGTGAAAAGTATTTCAACCTAGACCGGGATTCGAACCCGCAACCTTCCTCATGCGAGGCGGGCGCGTAACCACAATGTGCTATACAGCTCGGTGCCTAAACTCGGAATGAAAGCCCAGGCTTGTGTGCACAATACAAGACAAAAATTACATCGTTTAAACATCAAAATTTGGTTAGAAAACATGTTATTTCAACTTTCGGCTTAATAATTTTGATATAGCTAAAACAAGCTACCAGAATTATTTCATACATGATTTGAGTCTCTGCGTTAATTTGGAACATAATATAACATATTATCAACCTTTCTGAATTCAATTCTGTGGCAAGTATTAATTGCTTGAACTATGTAAGTTTATAGTATATAATTTGGGTTTACGATATATAATATGTATAATTATTTAGAATTAATACTACAAATTTCTCTAACCACAAAATTTATCAGTATGAAAATGAAAACTATTATGAAATTGAAACCTTCTATTACTACGTGTTTCAAGTTAAGCAGAATTATTATGCAAATATTTTATACCTGTATTAGACAGAATAAAGCAAATTAAATAAAGTCTAAAATAAATATAAATGTAGAGAACCTTTGTTCCACATAAGGATTTAATAGGCTTTAGGGTATGCGGTTACACACATTCTCCTTTTATCATCTCTCTCTCTCTCTCTCTCTCTCTCTCTCTCTCTCTCTCTCTCTCTCTCTCTCTCTCTTTTCTAATCCATTTTACGTTATAATTGTAATTGAAAAATAATTTCTAATAAAAAATATATTAAAATTTTTATGAAATAGAGATACAAAGGTGTTTTATTTTAAGGAGGTGATAAAACTTTTTTTTTTTTTTAACAAATTACACTATATTGAGAGTAAATATAAAAATAAGTAATATTGCAGCGTTGCAATTTAGATATTATCGTTGATATTATACATTTTGTTTAGCGATTCATTTACTGTTTCCATGCACGTTTTCCTACATTAATGTAGGCAAATTTTAGCATGGATAGTTACAAAACTATTTCTCTTCGTTTCTTTCATACTCTTATTGGTTGATAACAGAGAGTGCAATGGACTTATTAGTGGACTTGGCCCTCTCGTAAATAAAACCCTTTTGACTCAAACGAATTTTATTTACCAGGGCAAATTCAAATGGTTTATTCGTCAAATTGGAAACGTCAAATACAGTCAAATTAATTTAAAATTCCCGCCGGAAGTAGCCGGAAGTGAGTAGTTTCTGGCCTTCCTATTTGTATTTGCATTTTGAATTTTTGGTTACAGATTCATAAAACGAGTACTAACACATTTGCAAATTTTCAATACTCAGACATGAACAAGACAACAAGAAACTTCACACTTCCGGCTACTTCCGGCAGGAATAATTGACGTCATAAAGACAGGTATGGACATCTGGTGGATTTTACCTGAGTGATTCTAAAAGTGTCATTGTTTTGATATCTGAGCTCTGCTACTGGCTAAAGTACACGTGTAGTTGAGTCATACTGATTCTATCGAGGCTGTTTTCAATGCCATCTCTTGGTACTTTATGAGGTCAATATAAATTTGACTGTACAAACATTGATAATGCAAGCTCTTTGAATGTAAAGGTTAGACATGTCATCTTAGGACCAAATCAACTATGTTACCAACCATGACAAGTCTTTTGCGAAGTTAAACTGAAGATAGTTGTCAGATGAAAATGCAAGTTAATTTATAATAGAACAGAAAATGTGTGGAATGCACCACCAGTTGCATATAACCGGTTGTGACTATTATGTATGCAGTTATGTGGTAATCAAGTTATGATATATAACATGACTATATATATAATATATACTGATATAAACCTGTCAATAAATAATTTCAATTATTCAAGTATTTATTACCTCTTAAGCATAATAAACTGCACTACGTGTTAAATAATATAATTTCACTTACATCAAAAACATTTTTTTTAATCAACTGTGTATTAAATTATGAAATTAAAAAAAAAACAAAATAGAGCAGTAACATTGATTTTATATTCTTTCCGGAAGAGTGTGAATTTTGCAGCTGTTCTGTTTGTAATTCAGTTTTGAAACTTTGCGTAGGGGTTGGTTGGCAGTAGGCCAGTATATAGGAGTGCTGATAAATATATTCTATTTTTAGTAAAATATTTTGAGTGTATTATCAATAAAATACTATGAATTTTTAGTCAAAAATTGTACCGTATCTATATCATGAATATGAACACGTTATATCTTGGACATATCCAGTATAATACATGCGCGATATAATGAAAACATCTGTTTTTTTGTTTGTTTTTCTTCTTCGTTATAAGAAATGAAATTTGTATATGGAGCATACTCTTTAATTAATATAATATCAAGGAAGAGAGAGGGAGGGATGTTGGCTCAAAGTTTGATAATACGATCATCAATGAGGGCGTCTCGAGCGCCACTTTGAGAGAGAACGGCGGCTTGACTAACGAGTCGTTTGTCCCGAAGCACTTTGCTCCTAATTACGTCAACTCTGTTGAAGAAACTTGTCATCAAATTTCCTCCATACGATTTAGGAAAGAAGATAATCACCTAATTGTATCATCTGCAGTATATTTATATAGGATTTTTTTTAACTAAAGTGTTTATGTCTTTTCATCTCATTAAAATGTATTTAATCATGCTAAAATATTTTGTTTTTAATTTTAATAACATAACTTACCTACACAGGTATAGTTAAATTTTTATAGCAATCCCTGCGGAAGAAGCCGAGAGTGTATAGAGTTTTAGTTTGTAACTAATTCCGGTTCGTATTTCAGTATTAAAATTTCACACATGATATATTAAATTTATAAAATAATCAAATTCCATAGACGTCAAAACACTTTCAAAAATGTTGTTCTTTGGCCCAATTTAATAAATAAAAAAAAATCAGTTTCCTTGTTTCCTTCTCATTTTTATATGCACTTTTTTTTACCAGCAAAGTCTGCAAAATATTTAATATAAAAATACGTTATATCAGTACAGTTAAGTTGTTTGGCAATTTAAAGCTAAAATTATAAAAATTAAAGCATAAGACTTATAATTATAATAATTATAAGACTTATTGTCTTATGACTTACATAATTATAAAAGAAAAACAATTGAAATTGTAGGTTTGAACGAGGTGGAAAGGAATCTAAATCATAGAATCCCAAATAATTTTGTTCATGGCCGGATAGAAACAGAAAAATTATAAAATTTTATATAGTCCGAGTACGTTTAAAAAAGCACTAAACTAGTAAAAAATTTGTGTTCCTTTTATCAAGTTCTAGGGCAAAGAAACTAAAAATATATTTGTTTTTTCGATGTTCATTTTTTTATATTTTTATAATAATCCAACTAACTTTTAATGTTAATAAAAAGACACGGGTAATAATTTAAGTGGCTTAATTATACATTTATTATAACATAAATTAAGTGATCTAACATTGTAAAATGACAAAGACATGAATTCGTATCAAGACTAAAGAGCAGAAAGGAATTCTAACATTAATTATATACGTAACAAAATTTAAGAAGATTAAAATAAACGAAAATAAATTTTTGAATAGGATGAAGATTTTGTGACATCAAAAATTTAGTTTGAATCATGTAATATTTTCTCATCTTTGTTCTCTTTAGCTTTTCTTGCTATAAGGTTGGTTTTAACTTCCATTCAAATTATTCAAGTTAGTTTCCTAAACTAAAATGTCTTCTTCATTTTCTTCCGTAAGTATCAACAAAAGAATTTTCATCATGGCATCCGTGATTATAATATGCTAAAAGTCATCAAATCAAAAGCTTCCCTTAATTCTATAATCGTCACTCCCTTACATAACCAGAGAACATTTGAATTTTATACAATAAATTTAAGAATCCTCTTTAAAATTATTTTATTATTAATCGTAATTGAAAATCTGTCAACGTAAAGCCATGAAAGAATTGATTATTTATCAGTTGTAAATAGTTTTAGGACTGTCTCACATCTATAGGATCACATGATTTTGCAGCGTATATATATAATTTAAAAAGTAAAAAGCTATATGATCAGATGTAGCCGCGCACACAGCTTCGTATGTATCGTATGCCTTCAATTGATAAGATATCGGTTATAAAAGAGAAACGTATACGATTGAATGCAAAAATATGAGTCTGTATGTAAGAATACATTTCATTTCATAAATGTCATTTTTGTAAGAATTTTCAATCAAATTTCTGCAACAATAATATATATATATATATATATATATATAGGGGAATTATATAATTTTTTAATTCGTTTTTGTTGCCATTTTACCACCTTTAATATTTCTTTTTTTACAACCACATTAACATTACATTTTAGCCAGTATCAAAATTACGGCACACATGTACCGTTTATATTGAAATGAAATTATTTATCTTTGCTGACATGAAACTGCCAATTGGTAACATTTATTACGTTTTAATTAATCATCTTCACACGATAATTTTATGACTGCAGCTTGTCTGGATTAATTAAATTATCAATTTTATGTTCATGCAATTTAGATAACAAAGTAGGCTTTGATTAGTAATCTATGACGTTGGTCAATAATGAATCATTTAATTGATTTAAAATGATAATAGATTGGCGTGGGAAATCAATCAACTTCCAAATAATAATTATTTTGCAATGAGTGATGACAAATTTGATGCTTGTTTTTGTGAAGGAACATGAATTGTACACGGACTTTCCCAAAAAAATGCGATATGTTATATCTTATACCTGTAATGTCCTAATTAAATCTTAATTTTATGGAACAGTGTGTATGAATTAATCGATATGACATTTAAGTTAATGTTAAAATTTTGCAATTTTGATGAGTTTTTGAAATAATTTTTACTTTATCCAAAATATTTCAGTGTATAGTTTGCCTTTTTTTATTCGAACTTCTCACTGCCCGTGGTTAGTGCTAGTCTAATTCAATTGCACTAAACGTAGTTTTTGAGAAACCCTGGTTAATTCTCTTGCTGAATTGCGCTAAAAACGATTAAATTATATCTGTCAACAATTAATATAATGTAGTTCAACCTGCATGATTTTTTAATTTCGTACCTAGATAGAAGAACTCGAGATTTTGTACCATCAAATTTTGCAGATTTTTTTACCCTCTGAAATACTTAAAATCGTACTGCATAATTAACGCTTTGACATCATTGTCATGCAAATATTTAACACTCAAGCTAACTCGAGGCTCTTTTCACATTTGCAAAAAATTAAAATTAACAGAGATTGTCAATTGCTGTATTGGTAAATTAAAATTCAAATTTTTATTTCGATCATAGGCTGTACAGCATGGATCACGTCAATTATTACATTAAATATGTAACATACTTAATTCTAATTAAAATTAGCCTAAATTTAAACACATATACCCAAACAATTTTTAAAATATACATGATCTATAAAATTAATACAATAATTAAAATTGTGTCCTTTTAAACATCACATTAGCACCATAATATATTTAACACACAACACACAACTTTTAAATTCAATTAAAAGTCTATACATCATGAAAAATTAATTGGTTATTTTAACAAATTGGTAATTGGTAAATTAAAATTGCTGTACAGAATATAATCTACCTTATATGGTTATATCTTGGGGGCGGGGAAGGAGGGTGTATTTCTGTAATGACTATGACATATAGTAATTTAAATTACGTAAAAAAACTAAAGTAAAGAAGGTATTGTAAATTTCCTGTTTTTTTTCCAACGTCAAACTGTTGATATTTCTACACGTAGAATCAAGAAATCAATGTACTTGTTCCGACATGATGGCGGAGTGGGGAGATTGAGGCTGTCCAGTTAATGGCGGTGACTCGACCGCTTGTGTCCATACATCTGTTGCAATCTATATCCGTTTTTGTATCCCTAATCTGTTGGTTTTAGCATCATGTACAACATCACTCAATTTTGTAACACCAAAGTAGAAGTTTTTTGTATGTTGAGAGAGCCTTTGAGAAGTTTAACCATGCAATTTGAACGAGTTGAAATTTCTATATAATGATTATATTCAGCAATAGTATTTTGTAAAAATCTGTACCTTTTTTTCCTTTTACCCCCCCCTCCCTTTTTTTGTAATAAAATAACTAAAATGAGCAATTAGAAACGAAAAATTTTATTGGCTTAATCGAAAGAAGGGGTAAAAATATGACGTTGTGAATTGTTTCAGATTTTTTTGTGACCTATAACTAATTTTAATTAATTAATTAAGTTGCATTATTTTGAGAGTGCCGCCTCTCGTGACGCCTCTGACGTCACACCATTCTTGTACTTTTGCACTATAGAGATTAGGTGAGAACATGCAGGTATGAAAATCAAAATGGCTGGCGCCACGTTTGAAATTCCCCGCTTCAAATTTTTGAAGTTTTAATGTGGGTTACGGTTGATCAATTTTAGCTTTATTTTGTTCGCATACCACTGAAAAATATGGTTGAAATATGATTTAAAACTTCTATCGTGCTCTAATATTGTTTAATACGTAAAAAGTAGAAAATTATGAGAGACTAACATCTTACATCAAATTAGTTTGCTTTCTTCCTTTAAATAAAATAATTTGCTAGTATCTGGTGTGTTAGTGGGTTAGCCCAGTGGTAAACGCATCAGACTTCAAATTTCGTGGTTGCGGGTTCGATTCTTTCTCCCGGCGAGTTTTTATAAATACATTTTTTTTCTTTAATTTTAATTAATAATTAATTTTAATTATGAATTCTAAATTTATAAAATGTGGTTAAAATATGGTTTACAGTCGTAATTGATAACTTTTTAATAGTAAAGAGAGGGAACAATATTAATAAAAAATTACTTCACTTTTATACGTTGAAATAAAACATTTTTCACACGGTGTCCCAAAGCTTGGTGTGGCACAGTGGCGAAGACGCAGAGCTCGTACTCTTGTGGTGGAGAGTTTGATTCTCCACGTCGAAGGATTTTTTAAACTCGACACTTTTTATTCTTTCCTTTAATTTAGTTTAATTTAATTAAAGAAAATTTCTCCGCCACTGTGCCACAGTGCCACACTAATTAAGCTTTGAGTCTCGGTAAGAGAAATGTTTTATTGGAACGCGAAAAAGTGAAGTAATTTTTTATTAATATTGTTCCCTCTCTTTACTATTAAAAAGTTATCAATTACGATTGATAGTAGCTGTAAACCATATTTTAACCACATTTTATAAATTTAGAATTCATAAATATATTAAAATTAAAGAAGAAAAATGTATTTATAAAAACTCTCCAGGAGAAAGAATCGAACCCGCAACCACGAAATCTGAAGTCTGATGCGTTTACCACTGGGCTAACCCACTAGCACACCAAGTACTAGCAAATTATTTTATTTAAAGGAAGAAAGCAAACTAATTTGATGTAAGAAGTTAGTCTCTCATAATTTTCTACTTTTTACGTATTAAACAATATTAGAGCACGATAGAAGTTTTAAATCATATTTCAACCATATTTTCCAGTGGTATGCGAACAAAATAAAGCTAAAATTGATCAAACGTAACCCACATTAAAACTTCAAAAATTTGAGGCGGGGAATTTCAAACGTGGCGCCAGCCATTTTGATTTTCATACCTGCATGTTCTCACCTAATCTCATCTATAGTGCAAAAGTACAAGAATGGTGTGACGTCAGAGGCGTCACGAGAGGCGGCTCTCTCTAAATAATGCAACTTAATTAATTAATTAAAATTAGTTATAGGTCACAAAAAAATCTGAAACAATTCACAACGTCATATTTTTACCCCTTCTTTCGATTAAGCCAATAAAATTTTTCGTTTCTAATTGCTCATTATGACAATATAATTTTATAAAAATGCAGAGTTGACCCAAAGAACAACGATGATGAACTGTATATACTATAATTGCAGATAAACGTTAAAAAGGCACATTTCTTTAGTTATAAATAATTATTGTTTTCAATGCTGTTGATGGACAACTACAAAACGCATGGAAGTTTGAGGTTTCATTTATTTGTTACTTAAAAATGTAAATAGTATGTTTCTTTTTAACTGACGGCTATACTATAAAGCTTTTATCAGGTCAATAATACAGATAACGAAAATCTACCCTCTTTTGTTGGTTTTGCAGTACAACATGCAGTTCAGTTTTTATCGCTTCCCCACGTAATAGTGTAAATACATCGATAATTTATCAACATTTTACTGTATGTACTTCGAATTACAATGATAAAAAATGTATTTTCACGATTACTGCTTTTTCTAATATTTTGATTCATTAAAATGTAAAAACACAAACTCTGGATTTAGAGAGGCTTGGAAAAGTAGCTTCTGTAATATCGGCTATGTATGTACTATACGCGTATATACCGCTATAAGCTTCAGTATCTCTTCAGAAAGTCAGGAAGTGTGTTGAAAAATATACAGAGAAAAAAAAATGTTAAATTTATGTTTGTAACGTTTTGTAAAAATTAGAAATATTAGAATATTCATTTTTATCAGGCAAAATATTTTTAAAAGTCACGTACTGCACATTAAATCATACACAGAATTTAAAACAATTGTGCGTAAAAACGTGTAGTAAAAATGTTTTAATGGCTTTAAAGGAATTTAATTGATAACAATATAAAGATAGTTTCATCAACACAGTTAAAATTTATATTATCAAGCAATAAAAATATCATGACGTATTCATGGAAAAACTAACAGAATTGACGCATAACAAATTATCAAAACATATGCACCTTTATTGATATATTATAAGTGATAAACATGTACATTAAACTAAAAAATAACACTATATAGTTAGTTACACAATACATCTTTTGGCAACTTATATATTTTTTAATCAAAGCGCATGAAAAAAGTCTTGATCTTTGTGACTATACCCCCCTATGTCTTGATTTCAAACTTGTTTGGTGGAATAGTCCCTATATAATATATATTATAGTAACGTCAGCTCAGCACGTTGTATAATATAATAAAAATAACGCGATACAACGTTCATATATAGATAAATTCTAAATTAACACGCAATTTACTGTGTTCAATTCATATTACGTCAACTAACAAAACTAACAATAAATTAGCCCATTATATTTATTATATTTTTTCTTATTGTAACTAAATTATAAAATATTACTTGACGTACGTGAAGAAGTTTATTTTATTTTTTTTTTTTATCTTTTCAAGTTGAATCATCTGGCCAGAGAGCATCTCATCTAATCTTTTATAAAATAGATAACGACTAAAAATCTTCAACCAAGTATAAAATTGACAGTGTCAGTCAGGTTTTTGGAATAGATCACGTAGCCTGTATGTGGAGCACGTAAAAATGTCGAGTTCAATCCGAAGGTGTCTCAGCACCTTCATCCCGTGCCACTGTCTGCTGACCAGGGAAGAAACTGAGTACTTTAGAATGCGAGGGGGAAGCAACGTAAGTCACCTGAGATCTACTGAAGAGGTATTCGTTTACATCTTTTTATTCACGAAAATTCACTTGTTTTTTTATATTATATTAATAAAGGTTGTGTCAATATATTTTAAAAGTTTTAATAACTCCCGTGCACAATCTCGAAAATAGGTGTTTCATTGATGTCAAAAGTGTTTCAAAGTGCGACCCCCCTCCCCCTTATATAAGACACATTATTATTTCGTGTCAAATTTCATATTTTGTGTCTTATTTTGAGCTTTGTTTTGTTTTGTTTTGTTTTGTTTTGTTTTGTTTTGTTTTGTTTTGTTTTGTTTTGTTTTGTTTTGTTTTGTTTTGTTTTGTTTTGTTTTGTTTTGTTTTGTTTTGTTTTGTGACACGATGAGTGTTTTAAATTTGAATTCGGAAACATGAAATGTTAAAAACTAACTGCTACACAGTATAATTAACTATAATTCATTTTCAAAGCAGCACTTAATTAAGGGGGACGCTTTTTTTAAAAAAAAAAACACTTTTGGTGTTTATGAAACACTTTTAAGTATTTTAAAAAATTTATCCTATGTCTCTCTAAATTGTTTACATATTCCTTTTTTAAAAGGTTAATTTTACCTCAAATTAGTGAAATTGAACGTTTATTATTTGAAAATTTATAGTTCTTTAAAATTTAAAAAATATATATATATATATATATAATATTCCAAAGCACTGGTTCAATATTTTAGATTGATTATTTTTCATTAATATTAACTACAGCTATATTGTAATATTATTATCTCTTATGTATACTTAGATTATTTACTGATAAGATACAAGAGAATAAGGCAACATTATAAATTTTACACGCATATGCAGATGCTCGTTGTAAAAATATTCAAATCTTCGAGTTTAATTTGGTTGTAAAATATCAATTTATTATGTTTGATCTATTTCTCTATATATTTAATATAAATATAATATATATATAAATATAATAGCTATATTTATTTTATATATAATTATGCCTCATACGCCAACGCCATTTATCTATCAGCGTATGAAAAATGTATATGATAAATTAATAATTATTCTCTTTATAAATCTATTAACGATTTCATGCGTTCATCACTTTAATTAAAATAAAATACAAAAGCATAAAAAAAATGTTCATTATATTTAAGGCTTAACCTGAGATATTCGGACGAAAAAAGTCGTATCGACAGATGTTCTGGAAATTAATTTGGTAGACTTACAACAATTGTCCAAATACTACTGAATTTTTTTAGATTTTTTTAACCGTTGGTTTAATTATAATTAATTTATTCAAATGTGTATTTTGTATCCTTTCAATGTTAAATTTTTCAATCAACATTGCACAAAAACGGCTCGAGAATTTTTTTAGAATTTTACATGGATTAAAAGTTAATTTTTTGGACTATTTTTCTGAATTGTTTTCATATATTTCGAACCGTGGCGATGATCGTTTCTGATATGTTCTAAGAAACTTGGCAACGCTCTCAAGGACTGTATTTACCACCCCCTCCTAATCTTTTATTAGCATTACTATTGAAACAGTGTTGTCAGATTTGCAGGTGTAGCCACGCCTCTTGACCTTGACAGACAAATTCTCAGGTTATACCTTAATTTATTAAATTTTTATGACATGGTTATTAACAATGGAATATCGTTTCCTTTTATTAATATTTTTTATTATATATGACATTTCATCAATATTCAATTATTAAATTTTTACTCTTAAATTCAAATCATGATCTTCATTGTTGAAATTTAATTATTATTTTATTTTAATTAACATGTCAGCTATAAAAGATGAAATGTTAATAATCCATCTCAATTATCTTGAAAGTAAATTAAAAGACTGACAGTATATTATTTAAATATCATTTCTATCTTGAGGCATTTTAAAATAACTTCATTATCATCTCTTTATGGTGTATTGCGCTTGACTTAATTTTCTTGTCGATATTTATATCTGTTGCATGTGTTCCAATTTAAATGTCCCCTATGAGATAATTATTATCAGAATATACCATATTCACTTGATAGACTGCAAACTTATCATTTTTTCCTTAAACTAATAAATTAATTAAATGAAAACTATTTTATGACTCAACTTTGAAAATGTAGAAAAATATACAGTATATATAATATTCACATTATTAACTAAATCTACATATGATACGTAAATTCAATTATAAAAACAGCAATTTTTTACTGCAATTACAATTAAGACAATTCTTTTTGAAATAAATCAATATATATTTAAAAAAAAATGACAAGCTTCAACTCGTAAATACCGCAGCGCCGCATTCTGACATCGCTCCGTAAGGTTTGTTAGGAGAAAAATCTTAATTACTTTTTCATTCAAATTCTATGCTGCACAAAATCTTGAATATTTTTTAAGTCAGGTAAAGTGATCTTTCCCGTGGCTCATATGAATTATTAATCTTGCCCTTCATAAGAACCGAAGGAAAAAGTTAAAAACCAGGTACCGCTGGGTTAAAGGATATAGGGAGCACGGTAGAACATGTCGTCGCGCGCAGGTCACGCGCTGGATTTTCATTGGTTGAGAGAATTGTGTCGTCAATGTTGAAGCTTCTCAAAGCTGAAATACGAAATATCTCGTATATTTAACAAAAGGAGTATATAGAAGTGATATTTTGTTATGCTTCAATAAAGAAATAAAGATAACAAATGCTATTGTTATTTATTATTATTGGATGTTGTGAAAAAGTATTGCTACATCAACTACAAAATATTTAGCGTTTATTGCTTTTTTTACATTAATAAAAATCATATTGCTCACTAATGCTGAAAACTAACTGCTGCTATACAGTATTACCTATAATTCATTTCCAAACAGCACTTTATTGTTTTTTAACAAGTATTTATTGCACATAACTGCAGCTTTTTTATTTTATTTTTTGTTCAGGTTAAAATTAAACATGTATAGTTTGAAGATAAGAAATATTTTTATTTACAAATTACAGTATAGGGAGAGAATCCATCAGTACAATTATTTTATGAAACATTGTGTTGATTATTTTAATTGTTAGTAAATATTCAAAATTTAATTTACAAATAAAAAATGTTTTATAAAACGTTGATTCAAATTATCAAAGAGTTTTTATAATTAATGTGAAATATAAAATATGTTAAATTAATTATTTTTAATCAATAAGGGATAATGGGATAATATTCCCAAAGAACTGGGCACCGAATTTAGTCAATAAGAAGATTTTAATAGCAAAATTTGATAAATAGAAACAAAGAAATAGAATATTTAGAATGGGAACTAAAATTTCCAGCCTTTTAAATATTACGTTCCTTAAAAAAAAAAAAAAAAGTTCACCATTTTTACGGAGTAAATAAATTATTAAAACACTTCAAATAATATTTTTATTAGACTGCACATACTAAATTTTAGATGCTGAATGGGTTACATACATATTTATACTTTATGACAGTGATTGATTTTTTTACATTAATATATTACTTCCTTCCATGCAGTACTTTCTTTGCGATGAATATTGAGTACGAATAAACTAGAACAATGGAGTATTGTCCTCAATTTTTTTTATTACAGAAATGTATAGAGCGTGCAAAGTTATGCTACCCTGATTTTTTTCAGATTTTTTAGAGCCCGGGAAGTATTTTTAAAAAATTATTGAAAGTCCTATTTGTGACGTCACGCGGCGTCAAGTCCTATATTTTTCTTAAAGAGCGGCGTCTCGTGACATCATGCAAAAAGAACTTTCAATAATTTTTTAAAAATAGTTCCCGGGCTCTAAAAAATCTGAAAAAAATCAGGGTAGCATAACTTTGCACCCTCTATCCATTTCTGCAATAAAAAAAATTGAGGTCAATACTCCATTGTGTACTGACATAAAATATTGAAACTCATTCTCATCATCTAAAAATTTAGTGTGAATGTTCATTGAATTATTATTATTATTGTGTTAAGTTTATTTATTCATATATGGAATTCAAAATAAGATATACAAATATTACAGTTACACTCACACACAAAAAAAAAAAAAAAAAAAAAAAAAAAGTGTAAACCCCAAGAGTTTGAAAAACTCGTACTGGGGAACGTCAGTTTCATGAATATTATAACATGGTGGCAATTAAGATATAATAAATTTAATTAAATTAGGTACTACTAACTGCATAATTATATTACAACAATTATTATTATTTGTTACAGCGCTCCATGCAGGAGATACGGTTTGGACCGATGTTTCATGCACAGCAGGGTCCAATGAAGGTGAGCCCGCACGACATTTATATCATACAATAACATTAATTTAACATTCCTTCCGGAAGTAGCCGGAAGTGTGAAATTTGCAGTTCTTCTTTTTGTAATTTAGCTTTGAAACTTAACAGAGTGGTTTGAGTAGAAGTACTGACC
The DNA here is from genome assembly GCA_949825025.1 of Siphlonurus alternatus. Classification (NCBI taxonomy): domain Eukaryota; kingdom Metazoa; phylum Arthropoda; class Insecta; order Ephemeroptera; family Siphlonuridae; genus Siphlonurus; species Siphlonurus alternatus. Next base: position 42,014,982 of record OX463781.1, read on the forward strand.
TCTATGTGAAATTATAACACTGAAATACGAATAGGAAGGTCAAGAAACCTTACATTTCCGACTACTTCCGGAGGGAATATCATGTAAATTCGACTGTAGTATTTTTTAATTCCCTTTTTATAATTGAGTTACTACTCTGCAGTAAGACAGCATTACGTGCTGTTGTGGTTTTGTTCAACTTCCGGTTACTTAGTGCGTCGGTTGGTTGGTGCTCACGTAATTTACCTCCTCCCCCCCCCCCTGGCCAGACGTCTCGCCAGTGTTTTGCTAGAGGGCGGTTTGTGACGTCATTAACCCCATCCCCTTATTTCAACCCCCAAGGCAGTAAAGGTCAAACGGTGTCACCAAGAGGTTCTATTTTTTTATGGTGTTACTCAATATTATAATGTTATAAAAATTGTAATATTTTGTTATCATTTTTTTATGTTTAAGTAATTATACTAATTAAGGAGACATAAACAGCATGCAAATGTAAGTTTATATGAATATATATTAGTTATTAAATTTTAATATTGTGTAACTAGAGGATTTTTATATAAAGTTTTACATTTTTAATAATTTGAAGAAAATGCACGTAAAATAAGAAAGTAAATAAAACAACTTCATAAATGCACCACATTTTTTATGCATGTAATTTAATATCTTGAGTAAAAATAGCAATAGAAAATTTTAGTGAATAATTTTTTCTACATTAACAGATATGTTATTATGAAAAGCGAAATATAATGGATTTATGAATCGTCTGTATAACTATATATGCGACCTTTCATAAGAAAATGACATTTGAATATGGCATTAACATTACCAGCAATGATCAAAACACTTATTTATTATTTTTTTTTTTATAAAGATATACACCCATATGATATATTATTATATTTATATATATATGAGCTTGGAGCTCGAGGCGGGGTAATGGGTATATAATAGGGATATAATATAATAGAGGGAAAGGATGGTGGCCACGGCCTGTAACGCGTCCCAGCATTCGTTGAGGTGAAACTGAGGGAACCGTGGAAAACCTCAGTCAGGACGGTCACCTTTATTTTTTATCAGTCGACCAAAGTAATTAATGTCTAAAGCCTGGGGAACCGTAAACAAGTGCATCATTGCTCTGGGTGGCAAGCGAGACGAATTTCATACCCCTGTTAGGGAGAAACTTAATTTTTACTTGAAACAGTCATCCATCCAAATACTAAACACGCTCGACGTAGCTTGACTTCGGTGATCTAACGAGAACCGTTCAATGCACTGCGCCTGCATGCTCGACCTCAATATTTATTTAATTACGAATATAACTGATTTTATTTTTATTTTATAAATGGGTCATCCATTTAAAGGGATCTTCTGTCCATCAGTAATTTTGAAACAAACATTAAAACTTATAGCGACTTGAGAGAGAAGTTGTAAGTACAACATTTGCGTACGTTTTAGCGCTGCCTGCTAATAAAAACAAATTTATCATGACATATTTAATTTTTGAAAAGTAAGGAGAATTCATTTTAAATAAATTTTATAGTTCTTCACGTGCTAAGCACAAGTAATTTATTGACCCAGTAAAACAGTTGATTTTAAATGGTCGTTCTTTGAATTTATCACGTGAGTTTTGTTTGCTCACTGTGACAAAGACGATTCAAGACGTTGAACTCTCCAGTGGAAAGAAGTGGGCGATTAAGATAATTTATGTAAAAAAACAGCATTTTTTTTCATATTATTTAGATAGAACACCTTGAGATTTGTATTGTCAAATTTTTTCAGCTTTTTTTGAACCCTAAAACACCCTTAACACCGAGATGCTGTGGCGTGTGTTAAATATTTGCATGACTAGGGGGGGCATTCACAAAGCATTTTAACCCCAACTTTAGCCCCAAGTTTTATCCCTGGTACTAAACATGGTGCTAAACCAGGGGCTAACCATGTCTAGCTCCTAGTTTAGCACCATGTTTAGTAACAGGGATAAAACTTGGGGCTGAAGTGGGGGTTAAAGTGCTTTGTGAATGTCCCCCTAGGTATATATTATATATCACAACATTTTATTATAGCATGAATTTTAAGGGTGTTAGAATGGTTCAAAAAATCTTAAAAAAATATTATTATATAACTCGAGGTTTTCTATCCAAATTTACAATATTTTTTTTTCATGGAGGACATGGAGGTTGTCCGTTGGAGTCGCAAATAAACTTAAGACAAAAGTTAAGGGTTTTAAGATAACACGAAACATCGATTGTTGTAGTCCCATTTGATTAACATGTAAACCTTAGCAACCTCATAATAATTCTGATTTTTTTTAGAGACAGTTCTTAGCACCAAAAAAATGTAGAAAAAATTTCAAAACAATCTGATGATTCAATTTCTTTAAATTAATTCTTTAAATTTTCAGTATAGGGCTTTCCCATGGAGACCTAAACTAAGTAATTAATTTTAAAAAATTGAATCGTCCGATTGTTTTGAAATTTTTTCCACGTTTTTTTGGTGCTAAGAACTGTTTATAAAAAAAAAAACAGAATTATTATAAGGTTGCTTTGGTTTACATGTTAATCAAATGGGACTACAACAATCGATGTTTCGTGTTATCTTACCCTTAAGTGGAAAATAAAATTCACGTTGAATTTATAATATTCTTCTTTAAGAAAGTTTGAATTTGATAGCAATAAAAAAATCCTGGAAATGTTAAAAAATAAAAACGTAACAGATATAAATATTTAAATGTGCACTCAAGCAATCATCTAAAGTAATTTAAATTACAATAAAGTATATTTATTTTTAGTATACATAACCTTTGAATGACCTCTGTCAATAATTATTCATATTTACTATACACATTTTTTCATTAACTTAATAAATTGCTATCTTAATTTGACAGGCGATAAAGTTAAAAGTATATAGCCAATCAAATAAGTTGATTCTTTCACAAGTACTCTGATTTCTCGAAGTGAGTGCTTCTACGTCTTTCTGTTGTTGCCAACTCGTTCAATTTTCTCCAAGGACGATATTGCTACACAAATTACTTGCAGGTCTTCTGAGCTGCAATGTAATTTTATATCATTAATAGTGAGTCGAAGTTTGTTTATTATACTGCATGAAGAAGCCCTTTAAATAATACATCAAACTTTTTAATCAGAGTTTTAAATTTAAATAAATGTGACCTATTTAATTATAACACTCGGAAATTAAAATGAACCTTTGTAATTATTTTACTACTTTTATAAACTTGAACTGCAAACTACATGGACATGCAATTCTGTGAAACTTCTTATTTCGTTATTAAGAATAGGTCGTTAACTAAACAGCAATGCACCCAAGCATGAGAAAAAGAAACAATTAATCTTATAAATGTTTATTTGATTACTGTTTCATGCATTAATGGTATAGTCAGAAACAGTTTTAATTAAAAATTATGTTTTATAACCAGAAAATGAACCAAAATTTCAGAAGATTTCATGTTTCCGGAGATGATTTTATTAATACATTTTCGTCAATTTTCTGACTATAAGGGCCCATAAGACACGAAGTTATTCTCTGTATTTCTTTTGAATTCATATTACGTATTTTATCATTTACTTTTTTTAAAAAATTGTTTATTTTCCAATATAGATATATACTTCAATTTATTATAACATTTTTATAGATATGATCTTGACACCAATAAAGAAAGCTAACAAGACATTTATTGGTTGAGAGTGTGATTGCTAGTTGTAGTTGCTGTGAAGTGTACCTGCCACGTTTTGGGTTATTATTTTTTTTATAAACACGTATATAATAAACTTTGGGTTACCGTTCTTTCGTGGGGGATCTGAAGTAGGATCGATTCCGCCCCCGCAAACGTGACTGAGAACAAAAACAGCTGATCTGAAACAAACGAAAGTGATTCTACCCACATGGTATTGGAAATAACCAAGAATGAATGCCAATCCACGAAAATGCACACTAAACACATTATCGATTGTCAATTTTTTGAAGTGTTGACGCCATATTGACACTAACTGTTGTCTCAATTAGCGCAAGTGTTCAAGTATTTGAAGGGTTTGAAGGGTCTAGTATTTAGTGTTTGAAATAGCAACTTCAAACACTAACACAGACACTAAATTTTTTAACATTGATCAGCTGATGCAAATGTTTCCAACTTTTGACACTACGAAGTGTTGGCGCTAGTTTACAGTAAAGTTGTCTCATTTAAAATAAGTATTTATACTAAATTAGTGTTTGAAGTGTATACACTTTTAGTTCGCATTCTTTAAATGAGACGCGGCCCAAAACACGTAAGCACTTGAAATAAGTTTATCGTTTTACTGCACCCACTATATCTAATAGAGATACATTATTTACTTTATTTTAAGTATCGTTTTCAATAATTATTACGTCATTATTATAATTACTTTAATTTCATCAATAATCAATGTTTGGTTGCAATTTGTTAAATGTGGATGGATACTGATTGGGTATTTATTTCCAATTTGAAAGCAAAGCCCAATCATCGGTTAGAATTAATAAAACTATAAAAAGACTGTTTTCTAAGATTTTTTTTGTTACGTAATATTTTATTTTTGTTTCTCTCTACAAAAAAGAAGCCAAACTATTATTAAATAATATTAGAACTTCCCATGTGAAGCTCTACATAACATTTAATTAGAGCAGTATTACTTATTATTAGAGCGCGGAAAAAAGTCTCTTTTTTTTTAACAAATAGTCGCCTATAAAGTCTACTTTTTTTGCAAAAAAGTCTTTAAAAAAGTCACTTTTTTCGAAAAAAGTCTCCAAAAAAGTCCCTTTTTTTTAAAAAAAAGAGCAACAAAAATGCATTTTAATAGTGCTATTTCTGATAACAAAAAAATTGTTTATTCGTGTTAAATTACGACTTTGTACTTAATCGTACAAAATGTCTTTTAAATACCGTTTTAAAGTCAATTTTTTTAATGAGTGTTTTGTTATAGAAAGCCAAGATATTAAAATATTTTAATTTCATTCACTAATTTTATTAAGAGTAGTATGAAATTATTTAAATAATTCTATGAGTAATAAAAAGAACAAGACATTGTTTTAGATAATGTTGATGCTTTTTATTGTAGTGGGCCATACAGTTTTAAAAGAAAAAAACAATTTTAATTTTCTTCTTGGTACTTTTAATACTCCTCCACCTCAGACTCACTGTCCTCTGCGTTCGCCACTGGCTGGCCGAACTCTTTGCTGTTGCGGCGGTTCAGGAAGTAGTTGCAAATCAAGTACATCTCCAAGTTTTCGACGGTGAAGCTCGTGCGCTTCTCGGTGAGCACGTTCTTATAGATGGAGAAGGAGCGTTCCACGTCGCAGAAGGTTAGCTGAGCGTATTTCAACGCCATCACCTCTTTGACAGCGAGTTTGTCTGTGACGGTGCTCGTGTCACCAGTGTAGGATCCTCCAAGAACCTGCGACACCTTTCGCATGAAAGCAAGTCCCACATTTTTCTGCATACAAGTCTTGAACTTCATTTGCACGGAGGCACCACGAGGTCCATTCACTTCACTCAACTTGCACTCCACACTGTCCAGGATGGTAAAGGTTTGCTCCATGGATAAATTAGCGTCCTCAAGTTGCTTGATTTTTCCAGGCAGAAAACCAAAGTTGCTTGCCACGCAAACCAAGTCCAGAGGTAGATTCTCGTCCAGGATCAACGTTCTGGCTTTTTCCACGCAAAAAATTATTTTTGACACGCATAACTGTGTTCAAAAGCTTTTTATTTTATTCTATTTTTTTAACTATATTTTCGAGAAGAAAATAACTAAAAAATATACTAGAATGTGTCAAAAAGTCTCAAAAAGTCACCTTTTGTCGAAATAGTCGTAAAATCACAAAATAGTCTAAAAAGTCGCTTTTTTTATAGGCTCATTTTAATCCATTTCCGGAGATCGGTGGACATCCTAAATGACATTAAAATAGGCCCCATATACACAAAAAGTCCAAAAGACTTTTTTCCGCGCTCTACTTATTATATGATAATGGTTTTGCTTTATTTTTATAAAGAAACATAAAATATTACATATAAAAAAAATCTTAGAAAACAGACCCTTATTTTTTATTTTGATTTATTCAAACTAATTAATGATTGGGTTTTGCTTTAAGGGTTTTGATTCTACTGTATTTATTATATTTTATATAGAATTTAATTCAAAAACTTCACATATTATAACATTTAACATTAGCATAACATATATACAGTATTACAAATCTTTAGTTTACTTGTGGATTCAACTGCACGTGGCGGCCATCTTGAAATTTATATTAAGGCTCTTATGGATGGTGCCATTTGGTCTGGACTGTCTGCATGGAGCTTGGTGCCATAGTGTTGGATGTAAACTAAGACTTGTTATACTGTATATATAAATATAATAATAGTTTGGCTTTTTTTTATAGAAAAATAAAAAAACATTACATTAACAAAAAAATGTTAGAAAACAAACCCTTAGTTTTATTTATTCCGATTTATTCAAACTAATGTAGAACTCGGGATGACATACTCATTGCTCCTTCCTTACTTTATCTTAATATGATTGGTGTATTAGATAACAAGTAAAAGACAAAGATATGCAGATTTGCGATTTGAGAGAGAGAGAGAAAAAAAAAAGAAGTTCGCGACACATCTGACTACGTGACAACGGTCATGCCCAACCAGAGTACAGTCAAATTAATTTAAATTTCCCGCTGGAAGTAGCCGGAAGTGAGAGGTTTCTGTCCTTCCTATTAGTTTTTACACTTTGAAACTGCTACAGGTTCGTAAAAAAAGTACTAGCATGTTTGCAAATGTTCAATTGTCAAACATGAACAAGACGACGAGAAACCTCTCACTTCCGGCTACTTCCGGCAGGAATATTACATAAATCTGTCTGTAGAGCTCGCGGTGTCTAGAGGTGTACATAATTATACATGTTATGGTACATATGGACGTTTACTCTGACGGATCCCATGCTATCCTGTCAATCAAAAAAGTCCTTTGAAGAAAATATATAAACAAAAATAATTATTTACGATAAAAAAAAAAGAAACTTTTCTAAAAATATTTACGCGTTCACTCTGACTTTGGAATTTTTTTCTGGCAAACCTATTTGAGATAGAATTTTTTGAATTCTGGTTTGATATGGAGGACTACTTGAACTATTTTTAGAAAATACTAACTTAACTTTTTTTTCTGGCGCGCACTTTACTTTAAGTCACGAGTCATATTTTTCTTGAACGATAGGTTAAGTACATTGACCGTTTCTCGTTAGATTACCGAAGTCAAGCTACGTCAAGCATGGTTAGTACTTGGATGGGTGACCGTTTCAAGTACAAATTACGTTGCTTTCTCCCTGGGGTGAATTCTTCTCGCTTTCCACCAAGTGCACTTGTGTGTGGTTCCCCAGGCTTTGGACATCACTTTGGTCCATTGATAAATAGTATAGAGGTGTATAGAGGGACGCGTAACAGGCCGTGGACACCATCCTATCCTTATATATCTTATCCCTACCCATTACACCGCCGTGCTCTTAGCTCTTAAAATATATATGTAAAAAGTGTAAAAAAAAAAATAACAATAAACAAATAAATTGAACAACCATTCAATTATATTGGGCGCGATTCACGAAGCAGTTAGCCAGGTTTCTAACCACGTTTAACTTAACCACGTTTAACTAAGGTGGTTTAACACGTAAAACAGGTATAGTTATAATAAACATGGTTAAGCTAAACGTGGTTAAAAACCTGGCTAACTGCTTCGTGAATCGCACCCATTATATATATAATATATGTTTAAATTTTGGGGCAATTGACACATTTTGGTCCCGCCCATACTATATTTGCTGTTGATCAACTATTTATTTCTGTGATAAATTCTAACATATTATTACAATGGAGTATCAACCTCAATTTTTTTATTGCAGAAATGGATAGAGCGTGCAAAGTTGTGCTACCCTGATTTTTTTCAGATTTTTTGGAGTCCGGGAACTATTTTTAAAAAATTATTGAAATTTCTTTTTGTGACGTCACGAGACGCCGCTCCTGAAGAAAAAGATAGGACTTACCACCTCGTGACGTCACAAAAAGGACTTTCAATATTTTTTTAAAAATAGTTCCCGGGCTCTAAAAAATCTGAAAAAAATCAGAATAGCATAACTTTGCACGCTCTGTCCATTTCTGCAAAAAAAAATTGAGGTCGATATATACTCCATTTTAACAATTTCTTCGACTACAATAGCAATATAATTATATCAGAGAAACTTATATGATGTTGGTATGAGGTTCTATTTTGGTCCACCTTAATTAGTGTTAAAGTTATCTCAATCTCTCAATCAACCGAACACTATGTTATCCGAGCTAACGATACAGCTTGTAGGGGGAAATCGAGCGAGTGAAGCAGGCTGTTGATGAAATAACTTGTCTTAGGAGGTGGTGGTTACCCGGGCAGAAACGAGAGCAGGGTTCGATCTCTCTCTCTCTCTCTCTCTCTTGACAACGTGAAATTCTACTTCACTATAAGAAGAGAGCAGAATGACAGAGAAGGCGGTTTTCTGTCACTCGATCGTAAGAAGCTGTATGATAGTTTGAAGAGCTCCATTGGGAATAAAAAGTTTATATCTATACTCTTGAGACCACGTGAAAAAGTCAAGTTTTAGATAGAGATAAAAAAATGTTAGATTGCATTGAAATTTCAATTTCTTGGAAGCTATATTAACTACCATCTTGTATAAGCAAAACGTGCTATCCAATAGCTTTAGTTTACAACAATTATTACATTGTTTTCTATGTAAGTATGTTACTTATATGTTATATCTTATATGGAATAAGTAAATTGATATATAGGTTGCTAATGGATTCTTCGTTCGTATCGTATGACATGGTAATGATATAATGATGTTATTGTACACCTCGGGACATCACAAATTTTATTTCTTCCTGATTTGTTAAAACTTAAACAGCAAGAAACAAATAGATGCCGAACTGATTTAATTTATGTGTAGATTATAAATTAAGATAAGTGCATTCAAGCAACCTGGTCCTCCAATAAAATTATTAAAAATATTTTAATGTGTATCTTCTAGGTATTTTTCATTTTAATATATTTTAAATTCATACAAATAAATTCACTCCTTACTTCTTCAAGTTTAGATATCTCAATTTTTTATTATTTTCTATTTTGTTATTTACAATGTTAGCTTACCACAGTATATTCTGCTATTGGCATAAGCATGGCATTCAAACTTAACAACAGTATTGCTATAAAAAAAACATTCGAATACGAGCGGCCATGGCCTAATTCAAACTTCCCGCCATTCGACATGTTATATATAGCTACAGGAAACCATGGAAACCTGTAGTAGGAAGTCCGGAACACTCTAAGGTGCACCTCCCGAATGCAGGGCACTTGTCTAAACCCCGGAGGGAAAAGTGGTGAAAATTATTCTTAATTAATAATTAAAATTTAACGTATTTTTCTCGTTGAATTTTTTATTTCTTTTTGCAACTTATTTCATAACTTTTATATAAATGTTATTTTTCTATTTTGCTACCACTTCAAAACATTAAATTGGATGATTTTCAGATATTTCTACCCCATGATTTTAGTTTTCAAGGAAAACATTTTATTTTTCAATTCTTTATCATTTTTGTACTTAAATAACTTTAAAGCTTTTTTATAAATTACAGTCAAGATTCGAGTGGATATCGTGTAGTCTGGCAGAAATTTTTTTTTAAAAAAAATATATATTTTTATTTTGCTATCATTCCATACTAAAATTGAATGATTTCAGATATTTCCTTCGCGTGAAATATATTTTATTTGTCAAAAATACGTGTATAATAAAGTAAGAGAAAAATTCATTTCCACTTTTTCATACTTCTCTCTTTATGGAAATGTATTCTGGAGTGCTTGGTAAAGGATGCAAAATTTATTTATTTAAGGTTCTTATTTTGGCTTTGAATATTCATGAGGTAAAATATATTTTTTTTATATATATATTTGACGACATTTTATAAAAATTGGTTCTTTTACAGTTATTATATTTACGTTTAGTGGTACTTTAAAATAATTCTTTGAAGTCTCAAAAGGCACAGTGAACATTTCATTCCACTTATAGATTCACCACTTCATGATTTATAAAATGTGTATTTTTATACAAAACCTTTTTTAATATGTTAATGCATTACAAAAATAAATTCATTTCTTTTGCTGTTTTATTTTACTTACAAGTTATTGAAAGAATAATAATTTTTTATTTTAAATGCACTTCAATGTATATTTGTAACAAGTATTATGTATTAATACTTTGAGTTATTATATTTAAATATAAGCTTGCATATAATAATAAAATAATTCATTCGTGCCTTTGATAAAAATAGAATATTATTTTATAAATTGAGACTAAAAGCTATATAACATATATTATAATATTCCTTGTGTTCAACGTATACTTGGTCTTTCATATCAAAGGAATAGAAAAAAAACTAGATAGTATAATAAAAAGCACTCGAGTAAGTTCAAAGAATATAATGCAACAAAAAGTTTTGGCGAGGTCGGGTTTGAACCCACCCTCCTTTTAGGTACTATCCTTTTATTAAGAAAGGCGTCAAGAAGCATCACTATCTCTGTACTTTCAATAAATTTTAATAATAATGCCTGGACTCTTAAAAAATCTGAAAAAAATCAGATCAGAGTAGCATAACTTTGGACCCTTTATCTATTTCTGCAATAGAAAATTTTGAGGTCGATACTCCATTATTGTAGAATTGTAATATAACACAATGGTGGTTTATGTCTGTTTTGTAAAACTGGATTATTAAATCTTTCATGAGGCTGAAACAAAATATGTATTCATCACAATATTAGAAAGTATTCTATATACATATAGAACAAAAATCCATTAAAATTTATTTTCTAATATTTTCCGTAGTGTTTAAAATTATTTGACAATATTTTCAAGCTGTATTTTGAAAGTTGGCGCTTGCAAAGGAAATATTCTATTTGTAAAGATTTGTAACACATGCAATGCTGTTAGTTAACGAGAAGATTCAATTCCAAAGAGACATTGATCTTGTGAAATGTTGTTGTTGGAATGTTTATGAAGCTCTGCAGGGGAGGAAATTATGACGTGATGACACAGTCGTTGTTGTGCAATCAATTTTAATTAATCTTTATTATTTGAATTTCACGTCCGCTTCATTTTTGTTTGAATGTTTTTAATAAGCAAAACAAAAATCAATTATTATTTTCTTTAAATTTTAATTTTGAGAATATCCTTTCATAAAATACAATAACATTTAATATTTGAGCTTTAAATTAAAGCTATATACTATATGTATATTATATATAAAGACTTAATTGTGTTTATAATATTGTTTGTAAAGATTTGTGATGAAATATTAATACAAATTTGCTTCAAATATAAAAATAATAATCACATAAATTAAGGCAGAAGAATAAATTTAATTATGAATTAAAGTCAGTAAATTAATATGTATGTTTTGTATGAAAGTTAACCAGTCGCTCTGGTTCTTTTAGTGCTATATAGATTTTCCACTTCTCAAAATAATTATTGCATGAGATCTAGCGTCCTTTTTTGTGGTACTAGAACCAAATGTCATTAAAAAAATATATAATATGCGTGTAAATTCAACTCACAATCAGTTTATAGTTCTGTAAGGTTCTAAGTTCTAAGGTTTTTATAATTAAACTCCCAGTGGGAAAAATTTAGTTTTTAATTAATGTTAGCTGGATAATGGAATTTATGTTTTATTTATTTTATTTAATATTATGTTTGTTAGCGTTCTATTACTTGTTTCTATTATATAAATTTATATTTATTTAAATCACTTTGAAAGGTTAAAACGCTGCATTATTAGGTAAATATTTATTTTATGAGGAATGTGAAAAGAGTAAATATTTTATTTTAAATTGAAAATTCATGTCTAGAATAAATGCTAGAAAAAATGTAATGAATGTTCATGGATAGAACTCTAAATATTTCTATATAAAACTAATCTAT